>MQRK01212894.1:54676-70393 GCA_001938485.1 Girardia tigrina | reverse complement strand
AAATTAATATGTAAATAAAAATTAATACTAAAACTACAAAATTTGAATTTTAAAAATAAAATCAGAAAATAATGAAAAATTTGTTCGAATAATTGTTTATTAAAAAACATTAACTAAAATTCATCAATTTAGAACGATGTCGAATTACGAAAGCTTGGCTGAGAGTTGTCCAAAAGACAATTCTAATTGTATTGAAAATAAAAGTTCGAAAAGCCAAGTTGGTATTCATAATAGAAAGTAAAAGGTATAATTTTAGAACAAACTTGTATATTTTTTAACATACCATTGAACTCAGTTAGTACTGACTTCATGGGACCGTAAAAACATTCCGCATTAACCAAGGTTCACAATAAGTGGGTCCGTTATAATGGATGTTTACAATACTTATTTATATATAAAACAACTATAATATTTTTACCATTGAATAATCAATTAAAATATAAATAAATATTTTAAATTATTATTTATTAATAATAATTATTATTATTAACACAAATTGTGTTGACTCAAATCTTTCTTTACCATCATTGAAGTTATCACAATTATTTGTGTTAAATTACTGGACAAAAATTTTATAGTTTTTTAATATAGGAGTTTATTACTTTGCTATAAAATTGTAATTGACTGAGTCTAATTTTTGAGACATTGTGTGAGAAGATAAATATTAATTCGGAATTCAGACATTGAGTTGGTTGGGTTGAGTACAAAGGTGCGGATGACAAAAGCTGGTGTCATAGCAGAAGTAGAAAGTGAGTCACCACAACATCTGGAATCCAAAACAACATTTGGATGCAACAATTTTGAGTTTTTTTGTCAATGTCAATCCGAATATTTGGTAACATTTTTTTTAGTTTCTGGAGACTCTGCCAGATTTACATATTTGGATATTTTGGGATTTTACTGTAAGTAAAATGCTTATTTTTTTAAAAAAATACTTTAGTTTTGTTGCAGATAATTTTTTAATGGGGAAAAATAAGCATAAGATTCTGTTTAATAAAGTTATTATTGAAACTCTTTCGACGCCCAAAAGAAAGGTTCTCGTCCTACCTTAGGAATCCTCAAACTCATCATCAGGAGAACTGAAATATCTGGCAAAAGATTTGAGTTTATGGTAAATAAAATAACCTTTGTCTTAGACAAATAACATTTTTTTACATTTTAAAAAAAAATCATAAATATATTACTGTGACTTTAAAAGTATTTTAAATATGTTATTTATATATTTTTCAGGATAACGTACATCATTTGAAGATTTGTACTTCCTCAGGAGAAGCATCTAAAATTGAACAAAAGTCTTTTACAATATTACTTTTATTAAACTGTTCAAAAGAAATTTTACTTAGTTAAACATATTGAAAGTATTGACGGGAAAACAGGGTTTACCAACCCTTCGACCTTTAGCCCCTCAAGGGTTATATATATATATCAAAATAAATGTAATTAATTATCAAAGAAAATCATTTGAAAGTTTTTGAAAAACAAAAAATTTACATTATTACTGGCGTTGAAATAGATCAATTAGTCTGTGTGTCATTAGGGACACCGGACTTCGAGTTTCATATGGAACTTATTCGACTGATGCAGTAGGCGCTACCGGTTGTAATATTATTTCTTGAAGACAAATATATTTTAAAAATGTGGAAATTATTTTTCTAGTGATAAAAATGATATATCAATAAAAAAATCATGACATAAAAGAAACGATGAAAAAGAATTTTCTTGGTGGGTTGAGTACAGAAGAATGTTCTTATCAATAATATTTTAACTATCTTACAATAAAGGATTCGAATTTTTTTCGGTACTCTAAATAATAATTCTAAAATTATTTTAATTTCGAAATATTCAAAATATTAATTTACTACCAAAATAGGAAGGGAAATTACTCTACAAAATACTCTACAACACGTGAACGCGACATTGGAAAATATTCCTTACAGCTTCCTTGATTTAAACGGCTTTAACTAATCCTAATGTATTTTTTAAATTATACCTTCATCGAATTGCAATTTGTAACTTCTTTTATCTCTTCGTTTCATTACTGCCACTGGGTCTGCGTAACAGACATTTTCTTATGTTATTATATTCTTGTCCTTTCTTATCAGTACTTGACATTGGACTTCGAAAATTCCTCTCGTCTACTGACTTTGATCTCTTTTATCATCACCTTCTTTATTCTTCGACCAATGTCTTCATTTCCTTTCAAATCATATTTCTGATGGCGAAAGGCATGCCGAAGCTTGAATAAGTTTAGTTTTTGACAAAACGTATGTCAATCTCTTGGTGCTCCGATTTTCATTTTAATATATATATATATATATATATATATATATATATATATATATATATATATATAACATCTAATTATTCTTAATTGTCTTTCTGCAATCGCAATGCATAAACATTTTATTTTATCAGAATACCTTTACCAACATATTATTTCAGTCATCCAAGAATCTTATAACTTACCGTATAGGTTGCGATAATATATGGATATTGCTTGTGAGGAATATTTTTGATGGGTGTTTATTGTGTGTTATTTGGTATGTTATTTTAGGATTGTGTTTCTCCCACCAGATGGAAGATTGATATTTTAATATTTTAAAATGTCGGATTATTTAACCAATTATTAACATTTAAAAAACCAAATTTAAATTAAATTAATATTTCCTAAATAATATTTTAATAATAATTTTCTTAAAATAAATAAAAATTATTTTTGTAATAATTAAATTGTAATTTAAATTTGTTTGAATAATAAACCGTTAAAGAATATTATTAAAGATTATCAATCAAGAATGATGACGAGCTACGCAAGTTTTACGGAGAATTGTTGTAGTGACAAATCAAATTGTGATGCAAATAAATGTAGTTAAAACTCAATTAATGTTCTTAATACTGCTATGGGCTTTTTACGAATTTTAAAACCAAGTAATCAAATTTAACGAATCTAATTAAAGATGAAGTCATTATTGTTTTTAAAACTTTCAAGAAGAATGCTGAAGTTGAATAAAAGCTTGTATTTAACCTGGTATTTAATAATCTTTTATAGCAAGAAAACATTGAAATGTGATCTATGTGACTCTTAAGATGAATAAAATGCTTCCTACTTCACACGAAAGTGGAATATATTTTTAAAATAATAATAAAAAATAATTAAGAGTTTTCAATAAAATGGGGTATCTCATTTTTTAAAATCTTTAATCAATAATAATACATTAATTAATAATAATCTAACGACAGAATAATCGCTTTAAATAAAACGGAGTTATAAAATCTATTTCAAACATTAAATAAATCGAAACACAAGCACCGAAAGTACAATGAGAATTCCTAATAAAAGAGTGTTCAAATTAATCATCCATAGGAAGCACCGATTTTCTAGCCGAGCTTCGACTAGTAGATAATCCTCGACTAACGGACGGACCTCTGGAAGCCGCAGATCCCGGTGCTAGAGTACGGCTCGAGGACACTGAACTTCTGTTTTTGGCTCTCAACTTTTGTAAAGCCTGCTCAGCTTCATTAGCTCTCTCTTCAACTTCTTCTAATTCATTTTGGACCTTCTTGTATTTCGCTAGATTAATCATCGCCAGTTCTTCAGCCTCCTCCAATTGTTTTCGATAAGTCTTGATTTGACCTTGGAATTTTTCTAACATTTCATTTGTTTTACATTGTTGAGCTTTGTCGTCTTGATTCTAACAGCGGAAAGTATATCATCAATAATCATATGAAAATATATATTTTTATATACTTGTAGAGTCAACTCTTTCAAGCGTCTGTCAACTTTTCGGTAATTCTTTTGGGTTTCTGCGTGTTTTCGTTGTTCGGCATCCAAATTGCTTTCCAATTCGTGAATTTTCGATTCCAATTTGGATAAAGTTTTCTTTCCACCAGATAGAACATTGCTTTCGGCTTCTTCCAAGCGGTTTTGAAGATCTTTAATCTAAATTACAATGAAGATCGTTTACTGTCACTGTGATATTTACTTGAGCTTCAAGCAATTTTTTAGATTTTTCCAGATGTAGGCAATTATCTTGTTCCAGATGAAGTTGTTCATGAACTTGACCTACATCGCTTATTGCCTTTTTCGCTTTATCTTCGGCTAATTGAAGATTATTTGACATTTCATCAAGGTCAGACTAAAGCAAATTTTAAACACATTTTTCCATTTTCATCATGATTTTTGGCTTACCTGCATCGCAGAAATGTCGATTTCCATTTTTCGTTTTGTACTTTGAAGTGATGTGTTGAGAACTTGAGATTCATTGAGTTTATCAGCGACATCCTGTAACTCGGATTCAGCATTCCTACGAGATCTTTCGGCTTGTTCATATTTATTTCTTAACTCTTCCAATTCACCATTCACGGCAAGATATCTTTTCTCCGCCATTTGAGCATGGTCTTTCGCTTCATTCTTGTTGAGCTGTTCTTGTTCGATCTAGTTTTTAAAAGAAATATTTAAGTTAACTAGCCATAAATTTTCAAACTTCTGCATGTAGATCATGGATTTGTTGTTGCATTCTCGAAACATTCTTTTCTGCATCTACTTTCAGTCTTTGTGTTTGATCTAAATTCGCTTCAAGTTCACTTATTTCTTGTTCTAGTTTCTTTTTAATTTTCATTGAGTCTTGGCGATTTTTAAGTTCCGCATCCAATGAGGCTTGCATTGATTCCATTGCTCTTTGATGATTTCGACGAGTGCCTTCAAAGTCTTCTTCTTTTTCGGCCAAACGTTTGTCCATATCGGCTTTCATCTTAAGAGATTAATGTATCATATTATATTTAGTGAAAGTAATTTGTTAGCTACCTGACTCATTTCAAGTTGAGCACGTTGTAATTTAGCTTCTTCATTTTCTAATGTAGATTCGGCTTCTTCTAACGCCTGTTCTAATTCTTCTTTCTCCATTTCCAGACGTCTCTTGGCCTTTTCAATGTCATGAACGGATTTTCCACCATCAGAAAGTTGTTCAGTTAATTCATGAATCTCATCTATTGTCATAATATATTAATATTATTATGAAGTATCTTAGTTAAGGAAGAAATAGATTTTACCTTCAAGATTTTTCTTTTCTTTATTGAGTTTATCAATTTGAGCGGTGAGTTCTTCGTTTTGAGTCTTACATTTATAAACTTCAGTAGAAAGGAACCTTGATTCTTGGTTGGCAACGTCAATCTCAGTCTGCAGAGAATCACATTTTGATTGCCATTCGCCAATCGTCTTATCAAAAGCTTTTTGCTTCTTTTCTAATTGATTTGCCTGAAAAAACAAATATCAAAATTATTAATAATATATATTATTTTATTTGTACCGCTGAATTTGCTCTGTCAACATCGACACTCATATCTTCTAGTTCTCCAGTTAGACGAGTTTTTGTCTTTTCAAGTTGGAAACATTTATTTCGAAGAGTATCCAATTCTTGTTCCATTTCTTGAATTTTCACTTGTAATTTTTTCTTAGCTTCTTCAACTTCTTCAATGCGACCAGATCCTTCGCTATCGAATTTCTGTTTGATTTGAATGATTTCACTTTGCGCTTTACTTAACAATCTTTGTAAGTCGGTTTTGGCTTCCAACTCGTCTTCTAAACCTGACCGCAAACCATCCATTTCATCATGCAGTTTATTGATTTCGTTCAAAAGTTTGGATTTAACTTTCTCTTCATCTTCAAGAATAGTTCTTGTTTCGTTAGCTTGCTGTTGCAACTGCTGCTTAGATTTGTTTAATTGTTTATTTTCATTTTCTAATTGCTCAAGTTGTTGTTGTAAGGAAGAGATCAACTGAGAATGTTTAGTAGACTGGTTCACGTAGTCGGATATTTGGTGAGTCTGATCATCTATTTTATTCTGCATTTCGCTTATTTGACTTTCAAGCAGTTTTGATTGTTTCTCCACGTTTGATTTCTGTTTAGACATAGCCTCTAACTGAGCAAGTACATCGTCAAGATCATGTTTCAAGGCTGACTTTTCTTTCTCAGTTCTATTTTGATAATAATAATAATAATGATATAAAACAATTATAAAATTGTAAATTACTTTAATTTTGTTTTGTTTAAGGCATCCATTTGTTCGGAAAAGTCATTTGAAATGTCTTGATTTTTCTTTTTCAGAGAGTTGAGAACTTGCTCGTGTTGTATATTTGCATCTTGAAGTTCCTTTTTAAGTTTCATGAGTTCCGCTTCCCGTTTTTTTGCTAACTCAACTTGAGCCATTGTAGCTCCACCTTGTTCTTCGAGTCGATCGGCCAATTCTTCAAGTTCTCCTTCCGCCAACTGGCGAGCTTTGTCACATTTGGCTCTAGCTTGTCTTTCACCTTCCAGATCTTCTTCTAAATCTTGGACTTGTGTCTTAATAAATAAAATAAAATAATTTATCCCTTAATCCAATTTTATCACTTGGAAATCTTTAATCTTCCGCTGCAACTGAGACACGAGACCTGATTCATCTTCCAATCTTACATTTAGTTTAGACAGCTCTGTATCCTTCTTCCGAATATTGTCTTCCAATTCTTGTTTAATTCTTTCCAAATCATCATAATTTTCTTGATTGGCTTTTAAATCTGTTTCCAATTTTCGTTTTAATTTTTCTAAATCTCCACGAACCTTTCTTTCTTTTTCCAGATTTTCTTCCATCTGAATAAAAATTTATTTAAAATATATAGATAAGTTAAAATAAAATAATATTTACATCGTCAAGTTCTGCTTCCAATTTGGATTTCAACTTCGTCAATTGACTCACTTTGTCTTCTTCAGCATTCAATGATTCTCGTGTTTGCTTCAAATCTTCCTCGAGATGTTTTTTCTCATTGTTAACTTTGTTGATGAATTCATCCTGTTTTACAATTTCATCTTTCAAATTAACAATTTGCTGGTCTCGAGCCTGTCTTTCTTGCTCAGATTTTTCTAAGGAAACTTCCAATTCATCAATATCTGCTTTCAAATCCTCGATTTCAGAATGTAGTTTTTTCTTTTCTCCTTCCAAATCGTCTTGGGCATCTTCTGCATCCATCAATTTGTCTTCCAGGTCTTTTAAATGGTTTTCTAAATCCTCTCTCTGGTTAATGAATTTCTGAATCTTTTCTTCTGCATCTGTAAGATTATCTTGTTCAGTTTGTAATTGAAGAAATAGATCATTTTTCTGTTCAAGTAAAACTACGTTCTGTGCTTCAATTTCTTTTTTATATTTTTCTAATTTTTCAAAGTCTTCTTTTAATTTTACTAATTCTTCAACTGCCTTTTTCATTTCTTCTTCTTGGCGGGCAATGTTCAGAAGGGGCTTAACTTTGGTATACAATTTCCACCAGGGCCATGTTCTCAAAACCAGATATTTTCGGATGTTTCTTTGCATAAGAGAAAGAGCAATTCTAAAGATAATGAATTGAAGTATTTCTCAATAATATAAATCAATTTATACCTCTGATCTTGTAGTGTTTTGTATGCTTTTCTCATTAAATATCCTCTTACTTGTGCTTGGAATAAAGACAAGATTGAAGATAGTTTTTCATCTCTCATGTCTTCCAGCTGAGCAAGTACTCCAGCTTTGAAGAATATCTTTGTCGATCCAAGTCTGTAAGTATTCTTGTCTAACTGAATCGCTTCCATAATTTTAGCCGTGCACTGTTTTCCATCGACAAATCCTTGGCCAATTACATCAGCTGCTAAGATTGAATATCTGAACATTTATTAAAAATAATTCAGGAAGTTAAATTTTATCAAACCTTTGCTTAAATTCAGAATAAATTAGTCTATTCGGGAAACCTTTCCTGCAAATCCTAATACCTTCTAAAACACCATTACAGTGAAGTTGGTGTAAAACCAAATGAGAGTCAATCAATCCTGAAAGTTTATAAATTAACATTTACTACAAAAGTTCTTGTATTAATAACTCTACCTGGTTGTTTCAACTCGTTCGGAATAATACATCTTATGAAATGGGGACTTGTACTTTGAAGATTCTTCATTAACTTATTCAATGACTCTCTATGAACAAACGAAACCGTAAGGAAACTGCCTCCTTTCTTCTTTTTCCCTGATGCATCATCTGTTTTTAAAAGTATAATAAAACGTTATGTTGCTAATAATCCTTTTTTACCATCAGCAACGGCAAACAATTGTGCCACTAAAGCCTCTTTACTCGCTCCCAATGTTTGTATAACACTGTCATTTACTGGATCTTTATTTTTGATCAACCATCCAGTGATTGAATAAGCAACAGATCCAGCATAGTGATGAAGTTCAAAGTGAGCATTTGAACCGTTGTTGGGTTTCGGTTTTCCAAAGTTCGGACTTTTACCAAGATGGTTTTCGTACAACTTTGCCACAAACGTTTCATCAGAGGCTTTCGGAAACATGCATTCCTCTTCGAGAATGGAAAGAATACCCATTGGCTAATAAATACAAATTATCAATTTGATTAATAACATATATTTGTAATACTTTTTCAATCAGTTCAATACAGGCTTGGAGATCCAGCCCAAAGTCTATAAATTCCCAATCAATGCCTTCTTTTTTGTATTCTTCTTGTTCCAACACAAACATATGGTGATTGAAGAATTGTTGCAATCTTTCATTAGTATAATTGATACATAATTGTTCAAAGCCGTTGTACTAAACAAAAAATAATAATAAAAATGTTTGGTTTTTTTTGTAAAATTTACTTCGAAAATTTCAAAACCAGCAATATCCAAAACACCGATGAAACATTGTCGCTTGACTTTCGTATCAAGGGTTTTGTTGACCCTCATAACGAGCCAAGTGAACATTCGACTATAGAGAGACTTTGCGAGCGCACCTTGAGCAAACAGTACCTAAATATTGATGACATCAAATTATGCTATTTTGTAATCAAACATAAATTTTTTATTTTTAAAAAACAAACTTCAACAAACCTGCTCTTTCGTTTGTCCTTTCGTCACATATTCAGAACCGACTTTCACTTTCGGTTTCAAAAACGCCAATAATAAATCTTTTGCGTTTACTCCTAATAAGAATGCGACTTTTTCCGCTTCTGAAGTTCCATCGGCTTCAGCTTGCTCTTCCCGCGGCCTCTGTTTGAATTTCATTTCTCCCATGTTCAATATTGCAGCCGTACATCGAAACAAGCCCATCTTTTCTTCACTAGAGAATCCCAAAATTTCAAACGCTTCCTATTGTTAAAATTATAATTAATCTATGACTTTAACACCAAGTTACATCAGTCAAAGAAAATTCTTCAGCATCATCAACACCATCAATCACAAGTTCTCCTTGATTAATGAAGGAATATTCTCCGGGGGTCGGTTCAATTAGCAATTTCTCATGAAGATGTTTGGCACTACTTGACAACATTTGATAGAAAACATGGTAGTTTCTTTCGCCTTTTTGTTGAGACACAACTCGAGACTTTTCCAACAAATCTATTCAACAAAAGATTCATAAATCATTAAAATCAAAGAGACAAAAAATGTTTACAATATTCGATATCAGCTCCAGCGATTTTACCGCTGTTACCGAAATGGATTCGGATAAATTTTCCCTAATTAAATAACAGTAAATATTAAAAAAAGATAGTGAAATATTATACAAATCGAGACGAGTTGTTATTTCTTTTCGTTTTGGCATTACCATAAGCTTCTAAGACCGGATTCGCCTGGACGATTTGATCTTCAAGTGACCCCTTAAATTGATCATAATTATTATATAAAATTTGAAACCTATATATTTTTTATTACCTTTGACTTGTCGTCGTCTTTGGAAGCCGCCGCGGCGACTTGGGCGAAATACGAAATGACCTTCTTCGTGTTTTCGGTTTTACCGGCACCACTTTCACCCCTAAATAAAACATTTATCATTTATAAATTTAATTAATTATTATATTTTTATACGTGATTAAGATGGATTGATTTTCTCGTTCTGAAAGAAAATAAAATAATAATTAATAATTAATAAAAATAATAAAAAATAATAATGTTTGAAATGATTTTGTTATTTTCTCTCATTATTATGCATACTTCTACATGCAAATGTGGAATATTGTGCTGTTGATGAAATTCTATTTGTAATCAATTTAAATGTTTTGTTCTGATTTTAAAGAAAAATTTTAATCAACAGACAACAATTTATCAATATGCACGATTCTGGAATGTATTTGAAATGTTTTTATACATTTATTAAATTAATAATTAATAATTAATTAATAATTAATTAATAATTAATAATTAATTAATAATTAATAAAATAATTAATAAAAATTAATAATTAAAATTGAAAATATTAGAAACAATTTTGAAATAATTAAAGCACCTCTTAACATGTTATTATAAGCGTTGTCTGACACGGAAAAGACGTGAGGAGGCATCTCCGTCTTCCTTTTACCCTTGAACTTCATGACGACACTGTTGGTGTAAATCGGAATTCTTTTGTAAGGGTTGATGGCCACACAAAAGAGTCCGGAGTAAGTCTAGAATAAAAAATAAAAATATAAATAATATAATTCTTTTTTTTGTTTAAATCATACATAGATCAAGTCACGATAGTATCGAGACTTAAGATTATGGAGAACACTGGCATCATTGAGAAAGGTTAGATTGGCCATATCGTCAATCATTTCGAATTTTGGAGGATTCATTTGTTGAATGTCACTCTCTTTAACGTCACGATTCTGAATGAAACCGATAAATTAACAAAAATAACAGTAATTTGTTTAATCAACCTCTCCATTTTTTGTTTGAACTTTAACAATATCTCCTGAAACGGATTTAATTTCAGCCGCGATGAACATTTCCTTTTCATCGGGCACCCAGCAATTCTTTTTACTATCGAAGCTGCCCATGTCGAGGCTCTTCAACAGTTCTTTTCGATCGACGGCCAAGTATTTCATATCGGGATCGCTCATGTCCATGGTTGTTTTTTAATTTCTAACGACCGAAAAAAAATCAATTTGAAAATATTTTTTTTAAAAAAATTTGAAACTTGTAATATCGTTGTTGAATTGAAAAATAATGATTTTTTTGTCGAATAACGATTATCTTTTATACTAAAATGTACATATGTCAATATGGTAAACATTTGGGAAACACAATTTTCGGTTACTTGTGTTTTAATAAACAAAAATCGATTTTCGAAATTCATTTAAATATAAACAAATCTCAAATAATTTAAGTTAATCAATATATTGATTTTCTCCTGATGATTACGATGATGTGTGTGTGTGTTTCGGTAAGTTAGTCAGATATTCAAAAGCTGCGTGATACACACACTCGTGTATTGCACACAATCACGCTGATTTCCCGTGAGTAATATTCATCAATTAATATTCAATTTATTTTTTGAAATTTTGAAATATTTTAATATTTTTTTTATTTTCTTTTAATTTATTTTCTTTGGATATTTTCTTTGGAAATTGTAAATATAATTTTTGGAAAAAAAGAAAGGGAATTTTGTTGAATAGAACAAATTGATAATTAAATAATGGGAGAATTTTGAAATGATTATTGAGGACGACTTTTATTAATTTGAAATTTGAAAGGAAATATTTTTCGAAGAAACAAATGGGACCTTTAAATAGTGTTCAGATTTATTTATACGTTTATACATTTATTTGTACGTCTAATATCCTCAAAACCTTTGGTTTAAAAGTTTTAAATACTATGATTGCAAGGTTTTTAAATTTTGGACGAACGGACGGAATGTATTTTGCTGCTTGAAACCTAAGAGTTGTTAAACCTGAAAGGTGCCCTATATCATTAAATTGATGAACATTTTCTTGGCCCGGTTAAAAATTGATAAACTTTGTTAAATCTTCCTCAAAAACACGATTTGTTTAAAATAAAATATAATCTTCAAAGTAATCCCCATTAGAATCGATGTCTTTTTACAATCTTTCAAATTTCGTCGATGAACTAGAATTTTGACTTTAAAGGGATGTATTTGTTGTAAAAATTTCGTACTTCTTCGATTTTTTGAAGTTCCAGAGAATAAAGCAGATATGCAATAATTTCCCATTTATAAATAACATGTATAGCCTTAGGTTACAAAAATAGTGTTTTATATCAATTTTAAACGAAAAATGACTTAATCCGGATAAACAAGAAACTCTATATGAAAAGTTAGATCAGAATAAGAATACGAAAAAGTCCGAAATCTCATCGATTCAATTCGACTGAAATGTTTGACCAAATGGCAATCTTAAAGAACGATATGTTCTTTCAATTGTATCAAGTAAGTGGTGACATTCAGTTTAAAAACACATTCGGTCAGTGCAAAAAAATCCATTTTGTTTTGAATTTCTTCGTTCTATTCAAATGGTTAACAAAATTAATGATTATTTTGGATTTGACATAAAGGCTAAAATTGATTGGATTTCATTGACTGTGATTAGCTTTTATTGGCCTGTCAATTGTTATCATTATTATGTCTCGGTTACCCGTTACATTACAGAACGATAGAATAAAACTATGCTACCAATATTGGTTTTCGAGAAAGAAATCGATTGCTTTTAAGGTATTTTTCTTAATTTTTATAAAACTTAAGAAATAAATTCATTTTTATCCAATGATTTATTGGTAAAAGTTTTTTAATTTTTGGATGTTCCGTTTAATGTGTTAGTTTAATACATTGTGTTGATTCACCTTATAATGGGATTTTTATCTCGAAATGCGTCATTGTATTCATTTAGCAACTTTAATAGTAAATAATGCCATTTTGATTATGAAATGAATTATGTTCAATAAACTTAAGTCTTTGTATGTGTTTATTTAACATATATATATTTTATATATATATATATTTTTTACTCACCTAATATATTAGGAAAATTTATTTATGAAAATGTCAAACAGAAGAGGCACTCAACAAGAAAATTCCTCATATCCTTGGATTCTTTTTCTCATTTGTTTCAAAGTGGCCTGCATTTGTTATTTCTTCATTGTCAGCATGTCAGAAAGTTGATGATTTCGGTTCTTATGTCCATTTACAGATCAGCATAAAAAGACCTCGATTGAAATGAGGAAAGGAGAATAGGGAGACGTATTGACTATATTTTGATTGAAGGTTGTATAAATATACATCCGATGTAAATCTCAGTATTATCATGAATGAGATAATGTGGAGCTTTTCTTACTGATTGCAGATTTAGATAAAAGTTATCATCTAATTGTTTTTTCCATCAGCGTTCTGGTCTATTGCTGTGTTATATCATAGTGTTATGATTAATCTATAAAAAATAATATTTCGAAATAAAAGCCTCAAATAAGTGTTACTTTTTTCACTATTAATTGCAAGACACTCTGTTAAATGCAAAAAAATGATTAAACATCATGTATATATTAGTCTGTGTATGTATATGTGTAAATATTATTTTTCTTAGTTTATATCACCATTAATTGCTGCTCTTTATCTCTTTTAAGGTATATTCAGACATTTAATTGACCATTTATTTATAGATTGACAATTTTTATATGAAATTCAAAACAGTCGATGAACAACTACAATTAACTGCAAAGATATAAATGCATTTTAGTATAAATTTATAAATAGAGTATAAAATACAGTTTTCTGTGTTATTAGAACAAAAGTCAGTACTTATTAATAATGGATGTAATGACTGAAGAAATATTGAAAGAACACTATATCTTCACGAAAGTTTGCCATTAACCATATCTTAATAAAATGGCAAATAATCCCTGAGAAAAAAAATTTATAAGTGTATTTTCTTTAATTAAAATTTCCCTTTATTTTCATTTAGGGTTAAATGTACAAGCATGAACTGCTAAGAATTGTTAAAAAATGTTCAAAATGTGGGCCCTATGTTTCAACTGCCTCAATTCGCCTCATTGAAAATTTGACCCAGTAAATATAACACTAATAATGTTGGTCTAAAGCAGAGATGTCCAACATAGTCGTCAATCGCCACTTGTGGTGAATTAGTTTTTAAAAAAATTTTTAAATTATTTTTTTAATTAGTTTTTTAATATTATCATATAATTATTTACACTGTAAAATTTATTTTATCTTAATTGGATAAAAAATCTGACTGACCAATTTGACTCCCAGTTTTCGGATTTCAAAAACTTAGCGTTTCAGTTTATGCATGATCCGTTTCAAATTGATTTTGTAAACTCAAGTAACGAAATTGTTTCTCTTCTTTCCTTGGACAAATGTGATCTTGAAAATTATTTCATTGCTTTGCAGAAAACGAAGCATTGGAAATTTTTGAATGAATCTTTCAATCAAAAAGTTTTGGAAGAACATCTTGATAAACGAGGATCTACCAACTTTAAATACGGGTTTATCTCAATTATTATCTATATTTGGATTGACATTGGTATGCGAGTCATTTTTCTCTACAATGGCATTTATCAAAGCAAAATGTAGATCCAATTGCTTGATATTAATTTGGAAGTGGAGTTGAGATGTGCGCTTACTAATTTTCAACCACACTATAAAAAACTTGTAAAGGAAAAAGAATGCCGAATTTTACATTAAATTATTATTAAAATTAAAAAAACTTGTTTCATGTTTTTATTTATTATTTCATTTTATTTATTTATTATTTCAAGATGTGGCGAATCTTAGATGTCATTCGCCACTCTTGTGGCGAAAATTCGATTTATGTTGGATACCTATGGTCTAAAATAACATTAATCAATTCTTATTAAAAAAGAATACAAAATAACACATAAATATAACTTTGTCAAATAATATGAATTATGAAATGATTTTTATTCCATTTAAATAATTATATCTACGAATATTGTTTTTTCCTCAGGGTACCTTCATATTCAAGTTGATAAAATAACATAATGACGGTTATTTTTAAAATTGAAGACAATAAGAAATATTACAGGTGAAATCAAAAGGCAAAATTGATGACCCTTCTCAAACGAGAACAGCGGAATTGATATTGTAAAGAACGCAAAATAGATAACAAAATTTATTAGATGAAATATTGATTGGGGTTTGCTAACCAATTAAACTTGAAAATCGTCGATCTTTTATATTAAGGTAATATTAAGGCAATATTATTAATATTAAGGCCACGTGTAGTGGACATCTCAGAGACGCTGTTTGAACGACTCGAGAGTGAAGATCCTGTGAACGGCAGGTAGGAAATACCCGAAAACAGTTAAGGTGTGACACAAGTTAGATCGCGATCTGTATCTCTGTAGTGTATTGAAACTGAATAAAGTGTTTTTTTTTGAAAAACCTTTATAATTTCTCAACAAAAATATAAATAAAGTAAAATTATCTAGTGTATGGTGGCACAAAGACGGAATCCGGTCCACGACATGGTAAGGTCGTACTTTTCACTCTGAATTCGACGGACGTGCAGAATTACGTGCAGAATGTTTATGCAGTGGTAGCGGCTTGAGCTACCCGTCGATTTCCCGGATCAGCTTCCAAGGGTCAGTGAGGGATGCAGCGTTCACAACTGAGTAGAGATGAGCAATAGTGAGTAGATTTCGCCAACCCCATCTAGTTCAGATTGACGGGATCTCGTTCCACACGTCACGCGTTAGACGCTTACCAGAGGGTGAGTTGACGACGCCATTGGAAGGAATATTTGATTTGCGAACAGCTCTCGGGGTGACGAACACGGGCAACTGCAGTGACAGCTCAGATCAGGAGTGTGAGGAATGTTTTGAATTATGTATTGATATTTGTGCATGTAGAATGTTGATTCGGATTGTGCCTCTCCTACACAGATGGATGATTGATATTTTCTTTGATTCTTACTAATTAAAAAT
>MQRK01212894.1:36096-49919 GCA_001938485.1 Girardia tigrina | reverse complement strand
TTCATTTATTGAAAATAATTAGTTTGAACTCAGAAAAAATTGATCAAGAGAGATGTCAAATAGTGAATGCGCTTGTAATATTAATAAATGTTGTAAACCTCATATTGATATTGTTAATATGACTTGATGAACAGTCGTGGGATAGTGTGACGGTCAACTCTGAAGGTGAACAGTCTCAGACCGACGAGGTATAAGTTGTTGGTTTTGAAATAACTTTTTGTTGTTTTTTTGATAATTACTTTTTCAATGTTTAAAATATTTTTTAATTAAATTTTTTGTAACTAAGAACAACAAGAGTTGACAGGGCTGTTAAGAACATTTTAAAGTAGTTGATTTTAATAAATCAACAAAAGTTTGTCCAAAAGATATTTCTTCTCTGTTTACTCTGTATAAAAAATATTATAGTTTGATGTTAACTCGAGGATGATCCTTACAAAAGTCATTGTAATACTTTGTAACTGTTGTCGTCCTTCAAATGACATTATTGTTCTGTTGAAGGTTGTGTAAATGACTTGAAACTTTTTTGAATTTAATTAACATTTACTTTTATTAATCATTTGTTTATTACTAATTGGTAAGTTAATCTGAAGGTATAGGAAAATATAATATGAATTAATTAAAAATTATAAAAAATAACATTTATTAATAGGATTAAAATAACTATCTAAAAGAATTGCGCCTAGCATATCACAAATGTAATTTGAAACTTGTAACTTTATTTAATTAATTTTATCAATTAATTGAATGTGTTATGTGAATAAAATTTATTTGTCTTAAAATAATCTAATATTTTTAAAAAAGATATGTTAGGGTTTAAGAAGCAAAAAGAAAAAAAAGAAAACTTTATTTTACTGATATTAAAAATATTTCAATTTTTAAATTGTGAAAATTTTCAATATTTAAATGCAGAGAATATCAATAATATCTGATCAATAATTGTGAGAAATATTTTGAATTTTGAATTGCTTATAGCAGTGGCGTGCGGTGGGTTTTGACATAGTGAGGAATATTTTGAATGTTTGATGTTTTGTGTTTGAATGTGTATGTTGATTTGGAAATGTGTCTCTCCTACCCAGATAGATAATTAATATTTTAATTCTTGTTATCTGAAAATATGTAATGTTTAAATTTATTTTTAATTTAAAGTAATTGTAAAATTTTAAATAAGATAATTAGTTTTTACAATTTTTAATAAATAAATCAAATTAATATTTTTTTTAAATAATTAATAATCATTTTAATTTTTATCTAATAAGTTTTGAGTAAATATTTCAATAAATTATTTATTTCTCTATTTGCTAAAAAAATAGTAAGAATTAATTAATTAATCAATTTAGTTTAGAATGCACTTGTACGAAAGTTTTGACAAAGATGGTCTTAAGGACAATCAAAATTTTTGTGTAAATAAAAATATGAAAATTCAAATTGGTGTTCTTAATATGGCGACACACGGCCACGTGACTCCGAACATCAAAGGTCCAGAAACATTCGATGGATCTGAGACAAAAGTGGAAGCATTTATAAAGAACTTCAACAGATACGCGAAGATAATGGGATTTTCGAAGGAAAGGAAAATCCTTTTAGTAACCCATACATGACTCCGGAGGCAATTATTAAGTATGAAACATCACCTGGTGAAACATATGAAGAAAAATCAAGAGCAACGTTCTCCAAGGAAAAAAAGATACTAGATTTAATGAAAGAAATGTTGGATTTGAGAATTGGCTCTAGCGATCCAACAATAATATTTAGGAAGGCAGACGAATTAATAGAAAAAATGGTAGAGAAAAAGTTGAGTATGAAAGAACTATCGAATTCAGTATACCCTAATTTGATAGATAATGATCTACGAAAACAAATAGCCATTCAAGGTATCACGAAATCTGATGAGATTGAAGAAATACAAACGAGAATTTTTGAACATGATAAAAAGAAAAGAAACGCACGATTGGCAGCATATAATAAAAAAAAGAGAAAATGAATAGAAAACTGTGGAAAATAAAAGGAGAACAGCAAGACCGCGAAATAGAGAAACTTAGAAGATACAAGAAGAAATTTTAAATGTCATGAAGAAGGACCTGTTAGAAGAGAGTGTCCAAATGTGAAATGTAGTCATTGCAATAAAAGAGGACACAATAAGCTCAAAATCATTTAAAGAGGGAAAAGGATTTTGAAGAAACTTGAGAAAATTTTTCAATTTTTTGGATGAAAAATTTATTTAATAGTTGCTGTGGTGATCAAATAAAATGAAAAAGAATAACAATGTAAAATATTGACAATTGTTTAAACGAACTAAATACGAACTAAATGATAAAAAATAATGAACCCCACGTTTGAATGAGCAACTGTAAATCTTGAAAATAAGTGTATTGGATTCGTCCATTGTTTTCAATATGCATTCTCTGGCATTGATTTGCCGATCCGCCTTGACGGGTCTTCATTATGGAGCACGAGGACACACTGACCTCCTCGACACTTTGCGTACTGCACGCGATCATCGATTTCGAAGACAGACCGTCGGTACTGCGGTGTGGATCGAGCGGCCTCATATAATGTTGTTTCTCGGGACCGCATCGACTGGAATCAACCGATAAGAGTCGGCAACCCGACGAACGAAAGACGCTAGACGAGGATGGTTCGAGGGAACCGATCAGTTTGCAGTTGACGAACCCATGCGACATAATGTGGCCACGGAACGATTGAAGACCGAATCGCCCCCTCCACGATTGTTAATTTATTTTTTAAATTTATCCTATCCTTGAATTCAAGTGGCCTGAATTATTAGTTTAATTTGAAGTAAATGTGAAGAGTATGTTGCATTTCTTGTCATCACGTTTCCAATCGAAATTTTACGTCGTTCTTAATTATTCTCACCTGTCATAGTTCTCACCGAAATTGGAAAATATTAAAATAGAAAATTTATAAACTATTCCTAGTTCGTTTAAAATTGATGAATTTGTTATACAGTAAAAGAACAATTAAATTACAATTAAACTAAACAACCTCATCGTTTGAGCAATATAGGTGGTCGAAAAGACTTATGAATAAGTTTAAATCGAACTCATTCATCGGGTCTCAAAGATTCTTCGTTGGACTAAATCCGTAGTTCTGGGTTGATTCAATTGAGTCATTATTATTGTTGTTATAAAATCTTCTGTTATCAATCATTATTTTTATTATTAAAATTATTATTTAAAAGAAAAGGTAGATGATATTAATCTCATTTATCTATTACTTTGGAGTCATATCGTGTGGAAGTCCCGGGGGCTAACCGATAGACTTAACTATAGTTGTTATTATCATTTTTAATAAAAATGATGGACGAAGTCGACCGAAAACCGTACAGGTCGTTAAATTGTTAAATCAACACCGATTACGAAAAATGCCGGTTTCGATGATTCCTACATTGAATTTCGTGAAAATATTTATAAAAATACTAATTTATTTGATAAATGACGATTTCTATCACTTATCTGTAATAATATTGTTATATATTCGAAATTAAATTTGTTTAAATACGTGATAAAAAGCGTGAAAACAGAATTTGATTTTTTGTGTGTGCCTAAATAAACTTTGTTGTTGTTTAGTGGTGTTCTATTTCTGGGGAAACAACATTATCTACTAATTAGATTGCTAAACATCAATTTAGTATAAATTACAAATTTTCGTTATTAATAAATAATATCTACAATTCATTCATAAATAAGTTTTTATTAATAATGCAAATCTAAAAAAAATTTAACGGTGAAAATTTATGTAATGAAAGCTCTACTAATAAACTTAATAAAATATTTCTCAAAAATAAACGAAAAATCTAAACAATTACTATGTATATTTGTCTAAAATCGGTCACGCTCAAAGTTTACTATGATAAAAATATGAAATTGTGGAGGAATTGAAGCGAATCCACGCTAGGCAGTAGTCAATCTGAATATCCCACATCGAGATGGTTCTGCTGGTACAGCGCCTTTGCTGAAAGACATCGGAAAACAAATTAAATCGACCGAAAACAGTGCTGGTCAACCGACTGTTAAACCAACACCGATTTCTAATAATGCCGATTTTGATGATTCCTACAAAGAATTTCGTGAGAAATTTTATGAGAATTTTATTAACATATTGATTAAATTAATAAATGATGATTTCTATCACTTATTTACTAATTATTTTGCTAAAAGTCAAATTAGAATTAATTTGCAAATTTCGATATACATAATATGTTGATGTTAGAGCGGGCGCAGTGCGGTGACGGCGTCCCGGGGTTTGGAAATCAGTGCTTCCGGGACAGGGGGGAAGAAACACAACGTAATCTCACTACCATCGCCCTCGCTCACTGACTCGCTCATCTCTATCGCTAGATCTCTGCGGCTCGCCGTTCCAGCCCAGTCCTCCGTTTCAAATAATTGCGACAAGCACTCATTCTCTATCATCTCAAAGCAACTCCACCACACTCCGTCAATGTCGATCGAACAATTCGTTAATTTTTTTAACAATATCTGGAACACTGTTCCGATAAAGATTTTTCAAAATGTTTCTTTGCACTGATTAGATCATCTAATTTTAAACAAGCATTCTCCGCTCTTGAACAGGCTTTGACGATTAATTTATAATCAACCCGATTTTCAAGTCAGACTTCAATGGTTTTATTACACACTATAATATATCGCGCATATTCTCCTCTTTCGAAAAGCACAGCACCAACGCTAGCACAACATGTAAAATTCAGATAAAGTTCGATAATTTCATTACAATAATCAAGAGCGACTATAAAACTCTTATACTTTTCGACCAACGATGCATAATTTCGACCAACATTGATATAATTCCTCTCCGTGAAATTCGCCATACAAAACATCAAATCAAATCAAAAAAATCTCCGCGCCAAATTTTATATTATTTCCAACATAAATTTCATAAAATCAAATTTTCGACCAAATTGTCACACCAAAATTTATCGATTAAAACAAATTATCAAATTCTGATCACGTACACCAAAAAACAAAACCGCTGCAAAATCACACACTTGATTCAATTAAACAACAAAATCAATATTTTTTTCCATAATTCCAAATCAACATTTTTTCCATTTATTTTTCCTTGTTGTTATATTTAATTTCTTTTTTTACATTTTCTTTTTTTTTGATTTAGTTGTTATTTTTTTATTAGTGCTTTTTTATATACACTATTTGTAATAATCTCACAGTAACACTCATGATTATCAACCAAGATAATTTATTAATTTATAATTTTATTTTTTTTATCTCATGCAAATGTATTTGTTTTCTTTTTTGGTATGAGTCTAGCAACTTTTTGTTCTTATGTAATTTATATTTTTCTTCTTCTTTTGTGATAAAAAATAATATAATAGAGTTCGGTCACTCACAGATGAAATTTATGATTCAACTCGTACATCAAAAATCTATTCTGAAATTGATGAAGTCTACAAATAACGGAAAAACTTTCAAAGTCATTTAAAAAGAATATTTATTCATTTTTATTACGTGACAAATTTCTGTATATCTCTGAACTTATGGGCAGTGATCGTTGTAGATTATTTTATTTTTTTATTTTTATTATTTTATTTCCAATTCTGGTGGAAGAAACACCAAGAAAAGATAAAGAAGAAGGTTGAGGAAGAAAGAAAGAAGATTTATTATAATTGAAGAAGATTGATACAATTAAATCATCATAGAATTATTATTTGATTATACGATTTCAATTTTAATTTTTGAATTTGAAATTAAAATCAATTCACAAATAATAATTTTAATAACAAATAACTTACCGACGATAAATTTATCACCCTAAATATTTAACAAGACGAGAATGCTGACAGATTTTTTTGCTATTTCGTTCATTATCAAGCAAAACTTTTGATCAATTAGTGAATTGACTATGTCGGTTTTGATATCACCCGTTCTGTATATAACCGTACCACTTTGTGAGTGATTGTTATCTGATAAAACTGTTAATAGTTTGGATTCCAGATTCTCATTTTATTGACTATTATTTTATTTTTATTCACGTTTTTTTATTAACTAAGCTCATCAAAGACTTCTTTTTTGATTAGCTTAGTTGGTTTATCATTTAATCTTTTTTTAGTAAAAAATAATCGATTCAATTCTCTAGAGACTGAAGGACGAATCTTTGTTTTTTACACTATTTATTTATTTAATTCTTTTCATTATCTTAAATTTTTTATATTGCTTGTCGAGATTCTTTACATAATGAAAATGACTAACTTGATAATTTTTTTTACAATGATAATTTTCCTCGTTCCTTCCATCCTGTCGCGGAATAGCGGCTAGAAATCTGTCAAACCGGTTGATATTTCGCTGTAAAGGAGCGACGACCCCTCCCTTCCATCCTGTCACTGAACAGGATACCGGTGAACAAACACATACCCACAGACGCATACAGATTACCCAAACGCGTCGAATCATGTATGCGTCCAATTGGGTATAAATACCCGATGCATCTTTGCATGTAGACCCACAAAACGCACTTTTTACCAATATTTACGCACCTTTTACACACTTTTACACTAAAATTTTATTTTACGATTTCTAATCATAAATTTGCACTGTTCCTGACGATTATATCACACAATATTTACTACCTATCAATTTAAACGGAACAATTGGCCACTAGCAAGTATGATCTGTTCTTGGGTTTAATTTTTTTAATTTTATTCTGTGTGTTATATTCGATTCTCATTTGATTTATACTTTCATTCATTTTATTATTATGTCTTACAAACATTAAATACAACTTATTCCTTTTATTTAATCTGTATTTGGTTAGGAGTTCAATAGATTTTATTAGAGCTATGTACTGCTACTTGATTAATTAGAGGTTCGAAGATGTTGAAATTTACCGCTGGTCTTTATCTACCGCTCAAAGAGGGGGTACTGAAGAGGAGTTTTGAGATGAACAAAAATCTTAGATTGAGCACTGATCGTCTGAGAAACGTGACGAAAGGGGGCAGAGGTGTTACAGACGAATGTGGAACGCTGGCAACGAGAGAGACCGCGATGTAAACGACGAGGTCTTATGTGTACATAATGTAGATAGAACTCCGAATAATATGTGGTAGAATGGTTTGTCGAGTTGTTTTATTTAAAGTCCTCCTTAATTGTAATCATTCTAGTTTCGATGTAATTTCGATACTAAGAATTATTAACCACTTTTCTTGCACTTAATAATGTAAATTCGTGTTAATATCAAGTGTTAAATTTTGTTAATATTTGTGTAAATTAATTTAATTTTATTATTATTTAAGTTTAGTTTAATTTTTGATTGAAATTTTAATTTTGTTAATTTTTGTTTTGCTTCGATACTAAGAATTATTAATTACTTTTCATGAGCTTAAGAATGTAAATTCCTGTTCACATCGAGTGTTAAATTTTGTTAATTTTTGTGTTAACTAATTAATTTTTTTTGTTTTGTTTAATTTAATTCTTAATTTAAATCTTGTTAATTTTTTTGTTTTTATTTTTGCTGTCTGTAACATTGTAGTCGCAGTTATTGAAGTTAGAAATTGTGAATAACGTCGATGACCTAATAACCCAGAGTCGCTGAGACAGTGGTAGGAAATGTAGATTATTGCAAGGAGTGTCGAGTAAATCAAGATAGATTTTAGAGTTATAAACTACTACGGTTATCTGTAAAACTGCTCGTAGATGATATCTGGTCAAATGGTATACTAACAGTTATAATTATAAATATAATAATCAACAAGGAATTTAGTAGGGTGATCGAAGAGTACAAGACAAATATTGGCAGGCAATCGATACCTATAATTCAGCGGATATGTGAATCCTAACTATCGCTCTGGTTTAGTTTGCGATTATTCTCAATGTAAAAATTTATTTAAATCTATTTATTTAATTTAAATATATTTATTTTATTTTTTAGACGGCTCTAATGAATTATCTACGGAGTATTTCATGTTGAATGTTAGTAAACATTATAGACACATTATAAATATAAACATATTCGAAAGGCCTAAAATCAATATCATAGTGATAACGTCATTAATAAAATGAAGATTAAAATAAACTGAGAATCATTATTATAATCAATGAAGATTATTGGTAGTCACGAAGAACCTTTTGGATATGTCGAAGGTCGATCACAGCATGGAAGGGGCATGTGATTCGATCGTCGACTATTTCCTTGAGGCTCTCTTCGTCCGACATAATTAATAAATTAATGCATCAAAGTACCTACAAATAATGGAAAACAATATCAACCCCACGGGCACTGAGACCACCAGTCGGGTAATACTCAATACTAGTTAGAACCAAAGGTTTCTAATCTTGGTGAGGGGTGTTCTGACGCCGGTCTACCGGTGGAGTTTAGGCATGTCAATCCCCGCAAGGGGGAGTGCCTTTTGAAGCCATAAGCGTCTCAGACCTCCAAAAAAGCTTCAGGCTTAATATCTTTAAAGAATGGGGAGATCACCACGCTTCAATAAAAGAGGATGGATTAGAAAAAGAATTGCTACGAATTGTGAAACATAATTGGCATGTCTTTTAAAATACATCTAAGATTAAATAAACAATTTTATTTACCACAAAAACTGTAAACAAACATTAAAATCTTATTTTGATTATAGAAGTCCTGATAACCGTAATTCGACAATCGAATGATGGTATCATTGAATGCATACAAGACCATGGACACCAGACAGTAAAGGGACATACAGAAATTCAAAGTGTACACAAAACAAAGCTCATAGACAATACAGATCTACAGAGTCTAAACCAATTCCAACAATCGGAAACACATTTAAAATTAGTTTACACCAAAGCCCAAACTTTATCAATATTTATAAATATAGAAATATACTTATCAATAAAACTTCTTAGCAGAATTTTCTTTATGCTTTTGATACATCAAAAATCCAATTATACAAACGACCTGCACGAGGCCAGAGAACAAAATCAACGATGTGGAAATGCAGAAGTCACACGATTCTTCTTTTACTTTACTGTTCATGGAGACGAGGAACTTCTCTTGTGTCTTGTGAATACTGCCTTGTAATATTGTGATCTGCAAAAATGAATTCTGCATTTAATTGAATGTAAAACTTAAAAAAGCACAATTTCTTTCAATATTAGTTAACATTTACTCCAAATAATGAAACAGGTGAACCACTTTACTACACTTCACATTCTATAAAAATTCATCGAACTCAATGAGTTCAAAGATAAACTTTACGCTTCCACCAGGCAACAAGATTTTCGGTCACGAGGCAATTTCGAATGCTTAAATATTTATTTTATACTTCTAAATTTCGATTTTTTTATTATAGAAGTTTCAAAACCTGATATGAAAACTTATCAAGGTAAAAAAAACCATAATTCCATCAGTGTATAAAAGGAAACCACAAGTGTCACCTGAAATAGAAAATATATTCCTCAACAAATGCAGATCTCTTACTTTAATCCATTGGATTTCATTGGATATGGAATGTCATATATAATAGTCACAGATAACAACATATTTGTATAATTTAAGACCTATTATTTTCACAATAGGTAAATTTTGGCAGCTCATGTCTTTTTTCCCAGTAGAGCACGTATGAATGCATGCTCGTGTTAAATATCAAGGCTTGATGTGAATTGATTTAACACTAATTAGCATAATTTGTGAAAAGATTGTATCCTTTCTTACTATTTTCCCACTTCAAGATTTAATAAAATGCATGTGTATGAAATCATAAACATATTTAAATCATATTATAACATATTTAAAAGCCAGAGCATAGGTCTCATCAATTATGGTTACTCTCTTCTTAAAAATGGCTTTTAAATATAGTACGGTTTTGAATAATTTGGCATCTAAGCTAATGCCTTATTCGTATATTAAAGTATTATTATTAACTTCATTATTTAAGTTTCAACGGTCTCTGACCCATTGTACATCCGACATATTTTTTGTAACATTTAAAATAGTATTAGCTTGTCTTTTATGTAATTTGCTATACAATACATTTATCTAAATATAATCTTCTTTATCGTTATCAAATAACACTGTTTCAGTTAAATAGAATTAAAATTCAGATAATGTTTTCGCATTTACGTTTAAATTATATTCTTAAACTTATTCAAATTAAACTGAGTCAACGGTATGAAATACTGCCTTGAAAATTGAATTCAAATATGAATAAACCTAAGACAGTTTTTTGAATTATAAAAATGTGCTTTTATAAATTTATTTTTCTAAATTATTTTTTCTTATTCTAATGTTTTTTCACATAATAAGTTAATATTTTTTGATTATTAAAATTTTATTTAAAAGTTATTAGTTTTAAAAATTAAAAGACGTCATTTTAAAATAATATTTTTTATTAAAGCAATATATTTCGATAGAATATCCGTCGTCATCAGGAGATTCTCATTCTAGCTGTTAAGCTTATATATGTAAAATATGATTGTGTAATTAATTATGTAATTAGTGTTTCACGTAAACACTTTCAACAAAGTTGATGAGTCACTTGATTGAACATTAATTGCTGGATTAACCGATCTTATTAACCGATTAATGTTCAATCAAGTGACTCATAAGTTAAATCTATCATAGTGGCAGTACAAGTGGGACACGTGAGAGAGGTGTTGCCCTGATGTTACGATCAGTTGATTCGAAGGGAGTGGAATTTGAAGCCGTCAGAGAAAGACTATTCCTGTGCCACATACCCCAAAGGTCACAATCATTGGTAGGGGTATATGCACCAACGGACAGTGGATATTCAAGTGAGGAGAAAGAGGAGTTCTTCGTATCGTTACAATAACAAGTGGAGCATGCAACTGTTTAAGCTGAGCTCAGAAAATACGAACTGTTAGTTAGAGGCGACTTCAACTGCAGACTTAATCGGACAGAAGAGATCAGAGGAAGTATCGGGTGGTACACTAGTTCAACAGCAACATCGGAAAATGTTGATCATATTATTGATCTCACAGAGGCATATAATTTGCGAGTATAGAACGCCTTCTACAAGCACAAACTGACACAGAGAACTAGTTGGACACACCAAGCAACGAAGCAGCGCTTATTACTGGACCTGTTTTTAACACAAAAGAGTCGCTGCAATAGGATATCAAATGTCAAGATTTATCTAAACTTTGACTGTGGATCGGATCACGATTTAGTCGTATTAACCTTATGGGTTAAAATGATGGTAAGAAAAGACTCATGCTTGCTAATGATCGAAGGAAGAAGTACAAAGGAAAATTTGACAGATTCTCTCTGATGAACAACAAAGACACAATCAGTAGAGACATCGGACAGGCTTGTCCAAATGTTGAGAGTTGGGACGACTTAGAAAGAGTAATTGTTTCTACTGCTAGCAAATACCGAAAGAAGAAAATCCCGCTCAAGCAAAGGTGGCTTCACAACCATCTAGATGAACTGAAGACGTTGTTACAGGAGAAATGGAAACGAAGGAAGAAGTTCATCCAGAATAGATGCGAACAAACGTATACCAAAATGGAAAGCTGTGTAACTGAATACAATACGGCAGCTGAGAAGATGGAAGAGAGAAAGGATAGAGATCATCAGACAGGAGATTGAAGGCGTGCTGAACATAGAGTGCATAGGGAAAACCTCTGAACTATACACGGGCCTCGGAGCCCTATGCAATAGCGTAACAATAGAATCAACTCTCTGTACAGTACAGAGTAGTTTGGAAGACGAAGTTTTAGCAGAGCACTTCTCGAATCTATTCAGGAGGAGTGAAAGAGACTATGCCGTGATTGCAGATCAGAGATAGATCTTGGATATTGACAACTTACCGGACGTGAAATAAGTGGGTGCCGCAATAAATCAACTCAAGAACGGCACAGCTGCTGGGAACAATGGTATCATCCAAGAGTTATACAATTAACTCTCAAGATCAAGCAATGTTTTGAGCAAATTTGGGAGGGTAGAGCAGACTTCCCGGAGGCATGGGAACCAGCGAAAGTTGTAATCTTATATAAATGGAAAAGGTTCAAAGAAGGATTTAAACAATTACGGAGGAATCTTTCTACTCGATGTAGGAGGTAAGATAATTGCGCGAATAATTGCAAACAGATTGATGCTACACGTTGAGAGGATACTGGACGACTGACAATTTGGGTTCAGGCCCAAAAGATGAACAGGACATGCGATTGGCATCATCAGAAAGGTTCAAAAACAGGTAAGATACAGCAATATCAACGTTTATGCAATATTTATCGACCTTAAAAAGGCATTCGATAGTGTGCCCAGGAAAGTTATCTGGGACTGCATTCAAGGAATGGGAGTACAGGGTCGCATATTAAGCATGATAATGGATTTTCATGAAGGATTTACAGGAAGTGTAAGTAAGAGCATTTTCACTATAGAAAAAGGAGTCCGAAAAGGTTGCGTACTCGGTCCCTTACTATTCAACCTAGTATTCGACTGCGCAATCAAAACTGCTATCCAAGAAGGACTAAGTGGAGGCATGAAGGTCAAATGTAAAGACGGAGAAACACTAATTGTAAACAGGCTGGCATATGCTGACGACCTGTATTTACTGGACGAGGATTACGGAAACAGAGAAAAACCTAACGTGCCTAAATACTGTGTTTCTGAGAATGGGGCTGAAGATCAACATTGGGAAGACGAAGATCCTTAATCTCAATGGAGCCAGATATGTAACGGCAGAGAACGAACTGAGTGCCGGTGAATAGGGGGAAATGTATGTTTTCCCCCACCCCCCAGGGGTGGGTCATGGCAACGGTCGCGGTTACCATATCAACGGTTCCGGTTCACTTGGCCTAGACAGCAACGCTTCTGAATGGTCCTTGGTACCCTAGCAACGGTCGCGGTGGGTCCCTCATACACTAGAAACGTTTCTCATTGGTTATCGGTTCCTTAGCAGCGGTAACCAAGGGCGTTTTTCATTAGCAACGATTACAGTGATTCAAGGCGGTTGTAACGATGGTAACAGTTACCGTATCCATAGCAACAGTGACCCTAGCAACCGTAGAAAAAGTGCTAATCGATCGCTGCACGGTGCCCAGATATGCTAATCGATATTTTTAAAGTGCTAAGCAATAGTGCACATTGTGCCGCGCATTTCTAATGTGCTAGCACAGTGCTTTTTAAGTTGCACATGTGCAAAAGTGCAAAAATCAATACACAAAATTGTTTAAAAGTGCTAGTGCCAAAAATCGATATCATGTGTTTGATGCACATTTGGATTCTCTATCTGAATGCGCAATTAGAATTTTCATATGTTGATTACTTTTTCCTATAATTAACATAATGTGTCAATTTTCACAAAATGCACATCGATTTAAGCCTAGGCAGAGGTACAAAGGAGTAGAATATCAAAAAAGTGCTGATTCACTTGAATAGTAACCCATATACGTACAATCAGAATCCACATCAACATTTTTGAAAAAAATGCTGATAAATTGATTTTTTCTGAAATTCTTAAAAAAGTGCTCAAAAATCGTTTTTTTCGTATATATCTGAAACCCTATGATATATGTATGCTGTTTACCATCAAACAATACCCCATGAATCGCCTAATGTACCCCATTATCAATCACAAGCACCATGGTCACTGTAACCAAGATACATAAAATTTTATTTAACATGTAAAAACTACATGTATAAAACTTCTATTGTACTTAAAATGTGCATAGACATTATACATACCATCTAAACAAGCACCAAAAGTACCTGAGCCTAGGCATTAACCATCAAAAGTACCTAGGTTACCGTAACCATAATACATAACATTTCAATATTATATATATATATATATATATATATATATATATATATATATATATATATATATA
>MQRK01212894.1:21783-36046 GCA_001938485.1 Girardia tigrina | reverse complement strand
ATATATATATATATATATATAACAGTCGAAAACACCTTAGAAACGATCACCGTTACCTTAAAAACCATGAAAAACACCTTAGAAATCATCTAAAACATGTAAAAACCACCAAAATTACACAAAAAAGTGCAAAAATCAATACTGAACTCATCTGTACATGTGCTGCCTAGGCTGCACAAGTGCTAATCAATAATGCACATGTGCTAATCAATAATGCACATGTGCTAGTCAATAATGCACATGTGCAGCCTGCCTAGGCTTAGTGCAAGTGTGTAAATCAATAAGTTCACAATTGTGCAAAGTACAATATATTCATGTTTTAATATAACACAGTTTAAAGTGAGGCAGAGGTCGAAAGTAGTAAGATATCGAAAATCTGTCTGAACACATGTATAGAAACCCATAGATTAATAGTCGGAATATGATCTTAGATTTTTGAAGAAACGTACACTAATAGATTTGTGGGATGTTGTGTTTTACAGTGCAAAGTGGTGTAGAACTCTCATAGGATATAGCCCCTAAACAGAAGGTGAAGAAAGCAAAATATGAAAAATCTGTTTGAAAACATGGATAGTAACACATATATTAATAGTCAGATTCAATATCAAAATTTTTGAAAAAATCGATACCTAGAGCTTTTTCGAATATATGCACATTATGTGTGCAAATATTATATTATAGATATGTATTATATTATGATATTATACTATGTTATCAACCATTCAAAACATGACCGTATCCAAGGTGATATCGTCCTGCATCCATCATGTCAACGTATTGCATTCATCATATCAATGCACAACTGAACATGTAAAAAATACAGAAAATACTGAGTAATATATAAAACACATAAGAACTACCTTATCAAACATCAATTATCCAATATACCTTATCAAACATACCATCAACCATACTATCAACCATCACATTTACCTCAACAACCATCAAAATCACCTCATCAACCTTCATTTGTATATAAAAAACCTTGTATTTATATATAAAACCTTCAAATTTACCTTAACAACCAAAACAAATCACTTTAAATGTAATATTATAAAAAATATTATACGGGAAGGAGACTTGCGTTTCGTCGTCAGATGATTCGCAATCTTGGACTTGATCTTCTTCACCCCCCTGTTGCACTCGAATCTTAAGTTTGTGTGACTGTAGGAGTGCATCCAGGGTAGCTGGATCAAAATCTTCGGTATCTTTAGGCTCTACATACTCATAATTCCTTTCCTCTATCATAAACATCAATTCCTAAGGTTCTTCTATGTCCTTTATCACTGTGTTTCTTATTCTCCGAGTCCCACTAAGGATCACACCATCCCGATGATACGTCCATTGTGCTGCCGAATATTTAACATTTGATACAGAGCAGTCAATTGCAATTCGTCGTATCACCTTTGGTGGGATCTTCAGAGTTGTCAATATATCGGTGCTCCTCTTCGGCCAAGTTCCTAAAGCACCCACCTGAAGAGTGTGCACCGACACCGTGGTTTCCGGCATGGCCCGACGGCAAATTTCCGCCAAGTTCTGGTAATGGTCCAGATTCCTGGTGTTGCTGTTGGCCATGTTATTTTTCGTATTATATGGACACTTTACATCAATTAGATATAGGGTCTGATCCTGGCACATAAACTTGCAAGTCTACTCGGTCTTTCGAAGGTGCATATTGACACTCCTCATTTTAATTTTATCTAAGAAGTGAATTTAACTTATATATATATATATATATATATATATATATATATAAATTAAATATAAAATATAAATTCCAATAATTGATTTTGATAAAGATTTCTTCGATTTTCATTAAAAAAAACCAGTTTTTAAAAACCGAAAAACCCTAATTATAACTTTAAATGGGAAATTCAAATTAATAACGAGTATATGATTATAACAAATAATATTTAATTCAAACCTTCTCAAATTCTTTCATCATTTCAGATTTAAGAACATCAATTGTGTTTCTTAACTGATCTAGATTCTGTTGTTGTGGATATGTATTTGAGGTTTCCATTTTTTGGATCATCGAATCAAGACTGTGTCTGACACCCAAAAATTCTTTCCTTAATAAAATTATCATTATACTAACTATTATAATTATTATAATTTTAAAATTATAGTAACATTAATACAGTGGAATTTGATATTATAAAATGTTTTTGAAAACATTATTATTTACACCATCAAGTCAGATTCTAACTAAATAAAGATGTAAAAACTATACATTTAAAATACTTTACTACAACATAATTGAATGTTAATTTATTTAATTTGAAATTAATTAAAAGCACGCTAATCTAATTATCATCGAGTGTCAACCATCAAAAACCACTTGAGAAAAAATGTTGTTAATATCCTACTTTCACTCTTGTAGTGACCCAGTCAATTATTATATATGAATTATATATAGTAAATTATATATAAAATTATATATATTAAAACAATCGATAAAAACAATCATTAATATTACTGTTTACAATTATACTATATTGCCTGCGGGGCGTTTTCTTGTCAAATCGGTCCGTAAAGGAATTTTCTGCAAACCAATTTATCAATATTCCCCCTGAAAGTGCTCCTCTTCATGTGATCTATTTTCTCAAAATCTTGTTGTGCAACCGAATGATTCTCTGACGTTTCCATCGATATTGTCACAACAGAAGATCATTCCTTGAAACCTTTGATCGAAATCGAGATTTATCTGTGCCGTTCTCATCTCTCTCGTATGTGTTTTTTTGTTATATATGTTTATTTATATTGTATAAAAATAAAAGTTTTATACATATTTATCTTTATTTTTTTACGTTAAAGGAGTTCATTGAAACACGTTTTCAGTTAGCTCTTTTACAACTCTTAATGCGATTCACTCAATTTCAGTCTTCACATTTAATGTTAAAAATTTCGAAATTAAGTCAATGAAAATCAACAGACATGACTTACTAAATGACTTTCCAAGTTTTCCAAAAAAACCGTAATATTATGGTCAGCATGGTACATACATGTATAGAAAAAAACTTTTTAAGGTCCCAAAATGGGAAAAAAGAAAAAATTCGGAGTTCCAAAACAATATTAATTGAAAAAGATCTACTTATAAATTATAAGTAGTTTATATTAATTTTTTATAGTTTTTTAAATCATTTTTTTAATTAAAACTTTGTTGGCAAAGTAGAATTCTGCCTACATAAGGAATTGATATAAAAATTTAATTTTTGATTTACTAGTTAACTTTCAAGATGATTTTTCTATTCTTCAAACGATTTTTATTCACATTGTTAAAGATTGAATTTTTCTTAATTAGACAATATAACCAATTAATTAATATAGGAAATGAAGCAGTCTTAATTTAAAAAAAGTTTCTATTAATTTATTATTTTAATCATCCAATAAAACCAAATAAAAATATTTTTTACGAATTTTAATATGCATTTTTCAACAGACATTTTACCGAGATCATGAAAACAACGAAATTTGTATTTTGAATAAGGTATTTTGTATAAGTTTTATTGTGGATCCGAAATATGGCAGACAGTCGATAATATCAGCAGTGTCTTCACAGCCCAAATAGCTTCTAACGCAGCTGTAGCTCGTCGGTTCTAAAGATTTTGTTATGGGAATTCCGACCTATCTGATGTCTACTGCTAGCAATTACATATTGAGATTAAACAGCAGAAATTAGCCAATCGATCGGTTTTCATCATCTTCCATGAAAATGCTTCACTTTAAACTGCACAAATCAAAGTATTTGAATAAGAAATTTTCTCTCCCCCACCTTACTCGTAAACAGGCTTCTAAGAGAAAATTCCTTGAAATTCCTAAGTTTGCACCACAATCCTCAAAATATATGAGCTATACATAAAACTTCTTCAAAAAGAATCTAAGTTATTTCCTAATTAACTACTAATTATACAAAACTTAAAGCTGTCTAAACCATTACAAGACTAAACAATTTATGACAAAATATGTAAACATATACTTATTGCCACAGTCTTCAAAGACGATTCGTATTTAAAAAATAAATTTATGTGGTCGCAAAATGAAAAATCATGTATATAATATTTTAATAATCATTCCATCAATATAAATTACTTCTACAAGCCAACACTGAACAATAATTAAGTTTAAATATTAACAATAAAGTTTGGTGTATTTTGCGTCTTCTAGAGTCGATGGTCTGTGGCTCTTTCTTGTTTAAAGAAGGAGCAGTTTTAAATCAAAGAGCAACCACAGGGTACTTAATACATAATAATGCTACGTTAATTCCTGTATGTGAAGCCTTGACTGTGAAAGATTAGTTCAATTACAAGATTAAGTTACATATTTTACTTGTGGGAAATCAAAGAGTATTTTATGCATACCCTACATAAACCAGATTTCAGTATAGTGTCTTTTAAGGTGTCTTCTAATTCAAACATGTCTTCCTAAAGTGCTTTTTCAATTTGCTATTTAGCAAAGTGCTTTCAATTTTATGAAACTAGACAAGACTCAAACAAGCGTTCACTCAGAAAGAAAACACGCAAAGAGATGTAAATTAAAATTTCATTTCAATCATTTTTATTGAAAATGAAAAATAGCTCCGTAGCTCAGAAGCAGAGAAATGTGTCGCTACATGATATAGATGTAGTTAATATATGAAAAGATTTCATTAGCAGTTGTAACTGATGTGGTGGTAACTGTAAGGTGGCCAATCGTCTTGCTTTTGACGAGGCAGTTCCGATTTTTCACAATTTTTCCCGCGTCCCGCGACGTTTTTCAAAGTCCCGATTTTTAGAATTAAGTTCAATTTCATATTTAAGAAAATCATTGTTTTGCGTTTTAAGAATCCTACGGGCTACGGCGACTAACATATTGCTTTTGCTACCCAGTTACATTGTATTTGTCTCTCAGATGATACACTTCGTGTTCGTACTGCGTGCCAGCAAGCTAATTAAACAAATATATATTACAAATCTGCTACTTACCATAGAAAATTAAGGTAAATATTTTATTTATATATTTCATAAATACATGAATTTTCTCAAACTTAGCATAAAATACGCGTAGTTTTCATATTTTATATTAATGATAAAAAGTATATCACCGACCTTAACCTTAAAAGAAATTTTAGAGAGAAATATACGAATAACAATTTGCAAATATTTTCAGTCAATTAAAATATGTTCGTGTAAATTATATTTAGTGTAAGGTGACCAGACGTCCGCTTTTGGCGGTACAGTCCCGATTTTTCACAATTTGTCCCGCTTTGTCCATCTAAAAATCTGGTCACCTTATGTAAGACTTAAATCTTTTTATCCATTTTATGTTTAACAGTTTATTATAAAAACTATAATTCTAGTTGAAAATATTACTAATTTAGAACATTACATTCTTGAGAGTGGTATATACATTGGTGAATGTACCTATATATTATTACTAACCCTCGTGTAATCCGATGTTTTTTTATTTCAAAACAGCATCAGTATCAACTAATTCGAACAATCGGACTACTGCATTAAAAAATATATATATATATATATATATATATATATAACTATAAAAATTAATTTTCTATTTGGTTCTAAATTTATGATGGTAAAAAAGTTTAAAAATAAGAATTCTAACCCCATTGAATCTATTTGTAAAACGATATCCTTTCCTTCTTTGCTCTGTGATTTAGGAACTTGCGATTTTTGGAGTTCTTGAACATTAACTGAAATGTCTCTCAATAATTTATTTTGCCGACTTATTTCTTGCCAAATGACTACTAAATTTTTGCTCACATCTGAGTCTTCTGACTGGGCCATAGGTTGAGTTTTATCATTTTGTTCAACTTTAGTAATATCATTTAATTTACGCTGAAACTCTTCTTCATACCTTTTTTGTTCATCTAGTCTTTGCTTTTCCTCTTCCTCTTTAAAATGTTTATTGTCTGAAAGACTATGTACTTCAAACTTTTCAATATCATGATCATCAGCTAATGTTCCAGTTGCAGCTGACAAACCAAAATGGTAATTGTCTCGAGGTAGATCGGCTTCAATTTTAAAACACAATTCTAGTTCTGGATTATTAGCTTCAATTCCGGAAGATATATAAACTTCTAATGATTTATTGTAAAAAAATATTCGAGCATGTACTGGATGTGGGCGATTTCTAAAATCTCGAAGGCAGTGCCCTGCACTTAACTCGTGACCATCTGTATAAGAATTATAGACTTTAGTTCCATCATTTATAATGGCAAGAATCGTAGGATTATCCCTTTGTCCATCATTATCATAAGTATCAAAAAATATTCCCAATCCGTTCCATACATTGCTAGCTCCCAAAGCAGAGCCTCCTTTACTGACATTTCGAACGACCCATAATGCCTAAAATAAACAAAAACAAAATTTTAATCAAAAATTTAATTGCTAATCTAATTGATTAATTTTACGTGAAATCCATTTTTATTTTATCAGACAGCGAGACAATTAAAATAAAGTTATTTGTAAAGACACGTAAAATTAATGCAAATGGATTATTTACAGTCGAGGATGGTTGAAACAACTTATACGTTTTGGTCTCATGACTTAAAATAGATACATTCTCAAGTCTTAATAAAATATTGGCAGCTTTACTCGTAATACATGATGTTTTACATTCTTTTATTAGCTTGTTTTATATACATATATAATGTATCCATGGAATGTTTTGAAGGCTTTTTACTCAATCAATTTTCTCAAATCTTTGCACACTTACTCATTCTCGATGACAATAAATGATAATGTAAAAAATTGATCAAAAAACTTTCTAAGGTCCCAGAATGAGAAAAAACATCAGAATCGGAGTTCCTGAATAATATTAATATAAAAAAGGTCTACTTATAAATTATAAGTAGTTTATATTTTGCAAAAAAACTATATGTAATGGTAATTTTCCCTTCTACAAAAGATAACAAAACCTTTTCTTGGCCAAGTAGAGTTCTGCCAGCATAAAGAATGGATTAAAAAAAATTTTTTAATTAATAGTAACATTTATAGTAAATGATCTGAAACTGAATTATTTCGCATTGTCATCAAAAAGATATTTAATAAATAAATTCAAAGTATCCTTTGGTGGTAACGAAAATGCTGTATTTTATAGTATTGAAAAGATTTTATATATATATATATATATATATATATATATATATATATATATAGATAGGTAGTGTAAACTCTTTAAAGTTACTTTTGCTTGAGGATGCGCCCCCTATTTGTTGCTCTTTGTGTCGTTAGCAAGCCGAGTTCGTCCGTAGTCAATGGAGTAAACGAAAAGTAGAGAGTGATTAGCGCAGTCAGGCTTCCAAATTCTTGGTCCTTGGCCAGGCAACTCACCGGATCTCAATCCGATTGGGAATGCCTGGACCCAGGTGAAGAAACAGGTTGCTGCCATGCACCCAAGTTCCCTGTAGGACATGATCAAAGCAGTGGAAACTGTTTGAACTCAAAAAGTGTCACCAGACTATTGTAAAAATTATGCCGTTCGATGCCTGACCGAATTCGTTCTGTTCTCAAAAAAGGGTAAACACACAAAATTTTAAATATACACTGGTTTTTCGTAGTTTATGTGCCAGTTATGGCAAGTTTTGATAAATATTTTTGGTTTTGTTCAGGCTTTTATTGGAGCATTAAACACCATTATATCTAACAAAGATCTCACCAAGAATAAAAGTAGCTTCGTTAGTTAACTAAATTCGTTCAAATAGACATTCATCATATCAGTAAATTTCCATAAAAGTAGTACAGAATTTAATCCTAACATAATGATCATCCTTTAACAATTGGTTAATGAAGCAAGATATAAAAAGCTTGAAACACATGTCCTCTTTATGTACTTGATAAACACTTTAATAAAAAAGTTAAATAATCTTTTATGTAAGGTAGTCAGTTAATGACCAATATTTTATTAAGTAGTAGCTATGTTGGGATTACTTTCTTAGGAATTGATCCACTCTATCCAAACTTTTCTATTAAATAATTAAAAGTTTTTCTAATTAGTGACTGTTAAACGTGTTTTGTCTTCTTCTCCTTACATGGATTAATAATAGAATAGGATGGCTGGAGCAATGAGATCTCAGGTAACAAGGCACATAGAAGTTAGCTTCCTTGAGATATACTTATTTGATCCTGTTCTCTGTCGTTACCAGCAAATTAATGTAGTATGGCTACTTGTAATTAATTTTCTTCTGAAAATAATGGGTTAATTCAATCGGATCGCAATTAGTCGGTAAGCTGTCTCTGTCACTTGGAGTCGAACGATGTATGAGATCGTAAAGAAGAGCAAGACCGAATGATCTGATAGAGAACAAATTGATCGATTTACAATACAAGCGAGAAAAATAATTTCAATAAATAATCATTCGAATACGTTTTTAAACAGTCCAAATATTGTTTCTACTGTCTCTATTTTGTGTCTCTATATTTTTAACGCTTTCTTCAATGTTGTCATCACTATTCGGTTTTGGATAATTCACGAATATTTCATCGATTATTTTTATAATCGGATCTAAACTGTTTCCAAGAAACAAATCCAAAGACTTTATTTTTATTGGAACTGGCAAAAAACTACAACTCTCGCTCCGTCTAATGACCATATCGGTAGTTTTGTTGAATAAAGCAATCGAATTGCTGTTAAAGACACTGGTTTCCTCGTTAGATTATTAAGACTTTTAATTAGTGACTTTGAAAAATTCAAAAATTTATCTTTATATTAAATACACAACACCATTTTTTTAATCATTTGATTTATCACATACAAAACACAATTTTTCAATGCTACTTAAATTTACTTTAAACAAAGAATTATACAAAACGCTACTTTAAATATAAATTTCAAAAAATCATTTTTTCCTAATATAAATATCTAAAATAATTTCATTTTTTTATTTAAATTTTTCTGGTTTTAATCCTCTCCAACTCTTTTTTAAAGTTTAACAAAATATAAAAACAAAAACACGCCCTTTTATAAAAAAATATCTTTTTTTAGGGTAATTATTTTGAAGATATAACAGTCATCGGCAGACCATCAAGAAAATATGAATTTACAATTTGCTTATATCGCAGAGATTATGTAATCAATGAATAATAGTTCCAGCTAAACACACTCAATTAGGTTGTCGAGAGACCTGTTTGCGCATTAATCTTAGGATGTAAATATCTTATATATAGTGCTTCAAGATTAAGAAGAGTTTATATAAACAAGATGAAGAAATAATATGGGTAAATGTTATAAATATACATACGTATTTTTAGTTCAAAAATAAATTTTTTTATCCTTTTAAACTAAGGATAAATTGTTACAATTTTAATCTTTAATTTTATTTGATTATTGGGTTATTTACACATAATTATACATTAGATATACTTTTCTTTGAAAAGCGAAATTATCTAAAATTCAAAAGCCAATTTTCATCCTTATACCTATAAATAAATATGCTTTTGTGTTTACTTTGCTGGCTTTATGTTTTATTTCGCCTAGCTCATACATGAATATTGGCTTCATCAATCTATATTGCCGAAAAAACGAAAGTGTACTGTATAATAAACAATTTATTTAAATTACAAATAATTTTATTTCAATATTTTAGATAAAAAATCAATTTAAACTTATCAATTTATTTAATACTTATTCAATATATTGTTTTCATTGATAATACCGTGTCGTTTTCGATTGTTATATTATTTAATATTTAAATTTTTACTTCTTCTATCTCTCATTTTACTTCAAAACAATTCAACACCAACATTGTCCAAGATGACCACTGTGAGGAATATTTTGAATGTTTGATGTTTTGTGTTTGAATGTGTATGTTGATTTGGAAATGTGTCTCTCCTACCCAGATGGATAATTAATATTTTAATTCTTATTATCTAAAAATATGTAATGTTTAAATTTATTTTTAATTTCAAATAATTCTAAATTTTAAATAAGTTAATTAGTTTTTACAATTTTTAATAAATAAATCAAAATAATATTTTTTAAATAATTCATTATCATTTTAATTATTATCCAATAAGTTTTGAGTAAATATTTTTATAAAATATTTATTTCTCCATTTGCTAAAAAAATAAGAATAATTAATTCATTAATCAGTTTAGTTTAGAATGTACTCATACGAAAGCTTTGACAAAGATTGTCTTAAGGACAATCAAAATTGTTGTTTAAATAAAAATATGAAAACTCATATTGGTGTTCTTAATAACCACCAAGAATTTTCATACTAAGAACGCCATGTCATAAAAAACTTGTAAAGGTAATTTTAATTTAGTCATCAACAAAAGTACGATTGACCACGTGTATCATAAAGATTACCTTTACAACAACTGAAAGTTAAATTTCACCTGTATACTTTAATCGTACTCGATACAAAAAGTATATATCTGTGTACCGGAAGATTTACGTATTCCCACATTTGATTTTTGCCTAAATCTTTCAATTTTTGAATAAAATTAATTAACGCATGAAAATCGAAAGAAAAACTGTAAAGTATTTTGAGTTTTGAAATAAAAAGTTTGTTAAATTGAAAATTGATTTTTTCTTAACACTCTGCTTTTAGTTTTCGCTTTCGCAATTTTTGAAATAAGAAACTAAGCTGAAAGTTGTTCAGTAGTAAGGTGACCAGACGTCCCGCTTTTTCACAACTTGTCCCGCGTCCCGTGACGTTTTTCAAAAGTCCCGACTTTTAGAATTAAGTTAAATTGTATTTTTATGAAAATCATTATTTTGCGTTCTAAGAATCCTATGGGCTGCGACGACTAACATATTGCTTTTGTTACCAAGTTACATTGTATTTACTTTTCAGATAAAAAATATGTCAAGAAATAAAATATAATACAATTTTTATATAAAAATAATATGATATTATTTTTATTCTGCATGAAAATTTTTTTCAAAGTTGTCCCACTTTGCCCATCAAAAAATCATGTCGCCTTAGTCATTGGTAACATAATTAATAATTATTAATGATTGCTACAAGCCATAAAATGAACCTTTGTTAACCTTTATTGACTTTAATATAACCTTTAACTGATTGTCTGAAAGCAATAATATGCTACTTTGGATAAAATGGTACATTGGCAAACGAAATTATAAATTAATGGGCTGTTCATTTAATACGTAACACTTAAGGAGGGGTAGAGGGGTCTGGCGATTTGTAAAAAAATGTGACATCGGGGTGGGTGGGTCCAGGAATTTGTTATGTAACACTTTGGAAAAAAATAGGCACTCGTAATAAAAATTTTGAAATAAATTAACATTAAGAAATTATCATGACTAGTGAGCTCAAAATATTTATATCGGTATTGCCGAGGAGCAATGAGTCATTTTCGAATTCACATGCTAATACTTCAAATTCATCTACTAAAACAATTAAAAGTTTTATTTCTTTGTTAACTTTCAGCGAATAAATAAGCCAGCGAGACACATTTTAAAAGGAATTAATTAAATTTTGGTGATTTGCCGCACAGAAAATGTGTGGTATGTATCAATTAAATTAGTGAAAGTTTACTGAATTCAATTTATTGAAAATAGAAAAAGCAAAAAATTTCTAAGTAAAAAATATGTTGCAAAATTTTGTTCTTTCATGAAATTCTCAAAATACGGTAAAATAATTTTAAAGTTAACTAGCAAATCAAAAAAGAACTAGATTTGCAAGATTTTTTACTATGTTTACTTAAAGTTTGCATACTCATTTGGTTTGCCCTTGTGAGGAGGACAAATAAGGTAGAAAGTTGGCCGAGTGAAGGAAATGAAGCAATTTATATTTTTTGATTATTAAATAAAAGTTTGAGAACTAAAACATTTGGTGTTATGTGACATTTAGGGGGTAGTTGGGCTAGTGATTTGTGACAATTTGTGACATAGGGGGCGGAGGGTCGAAAATTCCGATTTTTTGCGTTACGTATTAAATGAATAGCCCCTAAATCGATTTTGACATTTATACCGTGTTTCTCTAAATATGAGACATCCCCCCGTATAATACCTAGTCCAAAAATTTAAAGACTTTTTTTGGGAATATTAATATAAGACATCCCTTAATATAAGACTTAATATTGTTTTAAAAAAATTATTTGATAATTTCAAAAATCAAAAAAATAAGTAAATTTTAAAAATTGTTACTCAAAATTTGTTTTTAAAAGTAATTTTAAATTAATTATTTCTCATCCCTTCATGAACCAAAAAAGAAAAAGTTAAAAATTTTTTAAAAAATGGATTGATGTTGTTTTTCCTTAAGTCCTTAGATGTGCCAGAAAAGGACTCCTTGTTTGGGATTCAGCTAGTATTCATAGATCTGCAGCTATGAAGGAGTTTTTAAAGGAGCGTCAAATTGATCAAATTTTGATACCATTTGGAATAACAGCCTATTTACTGTCACTTGATTTAGCTATCAACAAGTCATTTAAAGGTTTTTTAAAGGAAGAAATAAATAATTTTATTGAAAAAACGACAAATACGAAACGATAATGGTAATTATATCAAACTAAATATTCAAGAAATATTAGGATAGGTAAAGAAAACATCGGAAAAAATATCACCAGATACTGTTTAGAATGCCTTACACTCTAGTTATTTATCCCTTGATAAACGATTCGAAGATACTTTTATCGCTAAACACGAAAGATTAGGTGATTAAGTATTAAGAGCATGTTACTTGTGTTCGATTGATGACCAGGAAGAAGCTTTACACTGTTATGAAAACGAATATTTTATGGAAGAAGATGAGATTTATGTTGAAGAATAAATTTATTTGTGGTTTTTATTCATTAATTTTTATTTCTAATTTCGAAAATGTGCTAGTATAAGACCTACTGGTAATTTTTCCATCAAAATTAATATAAGTCAGTGTCTTATATTTCGAGAAACACGGTAAAATTTATTTTCCAGAAATCTAAATGTTGAATTTTGAATAATGGAATTTTCAATTTATTTAATTAAGAAATGAAAGAATTTTTTCGAGAAAAATTTAACCAGCGCAAATTATTTGTGAAATATTCATAATTTTGTATTAACTGTGAGAAAGTCTATTGCATCGTTGAAAATATAAAAAAACTGGTGTTATGAAAATTTGTATTTTACATCCTTCGGTAGTCAATAACTAACCAATCCATCAGCACCTATTCTTCCGGAGCCAGAAATTCTGAAAACGAGATCTATTTGAAAACCTTCAAAAGATCCAGTTCCTTTAGACCATATCCACCCTAAATAATTTTTAATAAATTCCAAAAAAACCTGTTAAAACTTTGAAATACCTTGTTGATCTGGCAATGAAGTTGTTAATCTTATACGATCTTTTCCAGGAATTACATCTATATAAAAATATTTTGATAATTAATTTTAAAGAAAGGATTATTATACGTTTTGTAATAATTAAAATATATTATTTTTTTAAATGATTTCGGTAAACCATTTATTAATCTACAATCACTGCTTCGAATGTCCCAGTAGTTAATTGAATTTTGGCCAAAATATAAAATACAAATACATTACACGAAAGCTTTTTTCCAGTTTTTGGGACACTGATAGTTGAGAATGGGAACGCTGAAGTGATAGTAAACTTCTTGGTAAGTGATGCGCGACTTGTCAGTGTATTGCATTTTAGAAGCTCTTTAGTTGTGACTGTACAGTTTTACAGAGATATGAAAATGTATAAACTTATTGAACTCTTTGTAAATATTAGGTTGGGGAAAAAGAAATCCATTATTTTGATGTGAAATTCAAAACTTTATTTAACATGTTTCTGTTTGTCCTCTTTGAGTCAAATATGCACCGTTTTATTGTATAATTAGTTGCCATTTTGAAGGTAGCTTCATAATGCCTCTCGTAGAAGTCTTGGTCCTTATTGGCGAAAACTGTAGTAATCGATTTTCACAATCTTCTATTGATCCCAATTTCTTATCACTCAGGAAATTTTGCAATGCGAGAAAAAGGTGGGAGTCGCTTGGTGCCAGGTCCGGACTATATGGTTGATGCATTAAAACTAGATTTTATCGACATTTTCAACGATAGGCTTGCCTGAGCGAGGTGCATCTTTAACATCAAAAATGCTTCCACGGAATCGAAGAAACCATAATTGCGTGTAATTAGCTGTTACAGTATTGGCACCATAAACACTGTAAGTAGCGTTTATGCCACTTTCATTATTATCATATTCTTGAGTCATGATTTAACACCACAAAAATTTATTACTATAACAATTCACATTTCTAAAACAAATTTTCCTGTTAATTTAATTTAATTATCTCGACCCAAATTAATCCATTAAATT
>MQRK01212888.1:6528-16696 GCA_001938485.1 Girardia tigrina | reverse complement strand
ATTGATCAGTTTACCTGGTTATTAAAATTCTTTCACTAATTTCAGAATTTATTATTATGAAATTTTGTTGAAATATAATTTTCAGTTTTATGATTTATTAGTATTTGATTAATAAAACATTATAAAACATTATATATTAGTTTATTAATTCATCTGAGGGTTTTTTAGATGTTGTAAATTGCTATGTTACCTTCATTTAGTCTCTGGCAGTAGTAGTTTATTCGAAATCATTTGGCATAAACCATAAAATTCGTATAGGCTTAATAATAAATCTAATTAACACAAATAATTAATGATTAAAACTCTTCAGATCTATAATTTCCATTCGGGATAAAGTCAATCCACAAGTTTACCAGGATTAATCTATAAATACATTTTTAAATCATGTATATTAAATCAAAATATTCTTTTCGACGATTAAGATTCTTCAAAAATAGACCTGTATATAAATTTATTTGTAATCCTCCAATCTTTTTCAAGAATGGTATTGATCCTATTGGCTCTTTAGATGGTTCACCCAAACCAAATAAGTCTATGAGACCTCCAATAGGCCTCCTACGCAGACGTCAACCTTTTCCTTCCACTCATGCTTCGACAATTCAGTGAGAAACGACCAGTCATGGGTAGCGCTCGAATGGTTCTGTATCCCTTTGACTGAGTATCCCTTTGTGTATCCCTTTGATACATCCGCGAAACGGGCATCTGAAGGTTCCTCTCGCAGTTAGATCTGTAAAGCGTTAGTTCAGATGGGTTTCTAATGAACTCACTTCTGACTCTCCTATTGCTGCAGCATTTGTATCGATGATTGGTACTTGAATTGCCTTGTTTTACTTGTGTATAATTCAGTGGTTAATTCATTTCTTCTGATTACCTGGTCTGATTACTTTGGCTTCGAAATATTTGGACTAATTAATCTTATTCAAATTTGTGCTCTGTTTTCATATATCGGATGAGCCATCCTTTGGTCTTGTAGTTCTTTCGGTATAGATGGCAATTGAATTCTACCATCTTTTCTTCTTAAGAGACTCTTAGACTATGATCTTTTCATTCTAGATCAATTCATTCTGGTCCAAGAATTCCCCCAAACAAGATTCATATGAACACTGAAACAGTTTCATCCGCAGTCTGATGACTTTTGACATGTCTTCTGATCTCCGTCCTATTATGCACCTCTCGCATATTATTGAGTCGATCCTATTTTTCATCTTGAGTTGAGAGCTTTCCTGCTGAATTATTTCTAAAAAATGTCAAAGAAGGCGGTTTCTGCAAAAGACCATTCCGTATCGACTCTATAACGCTCTTTGATTCATATATGTATAGCTTTTTTACTGCTTACATATATGTAAAATAGATGATTATGTAATATATTGCGTAAAATATTTCAAAACCCCTTAACAAATTTTTCCAGAGAGTCGTTTGAAATTTCTAAACAGTAAACAATAAAAAAAACATAATTAGAGTTATCAATTATCAATTAACTAAAATTCATAACCTGCTATGTTTGATTCACGATTAAGTCACAATTTCACATAAAAATTTTATTAATTTAAATTACAAAACATATTTAAACAAATTTGTTTTCGTTAATCCAATTTATTCATTTCATCAAAATTCATTAATTAAATTTTCTTAAAGATCCAATTTCTACTTTTTGGTGACACTTGTGAGGAATATTCGGTGTGTTGATGTTTTTGTGTAGTGTTTGCATGTTTAAATTATGTGTGTTGATTTGGGATTGTGCCTCTCCTAATCAGATGGATTGTCAATATTTAATTTATTATAATCTGAAACTAATTTATTTAAATTTAGATTTAATATTCAAATTTTTAATTTTTATTATTGTAACTTAATATAATTTTATTTCTGTAAAATTTTAAATAATTAAAATCCAATTAATGTTTAAAAATGATTATTTTTAATAAAAAATAAAATTTAAATTAAATAATTTAAATAAAATAATATTCAAGTTAGTTCAGATTGTAAGGAGGAGTATAAAACATTAAGTGATGGATTTAAGTGTGAGCTATACTATTGATTGTCATAGAGATGATCAAACTTGTCAATGTATATACATGTTCTATCAAATGTGTGAGTTCTCTTAACAACACTGACAAAGAAATACTAAAGTAAAAAAGTTGTTCAAATAATAATCACAAATATGAGACATTTGAGTTGTAATTAAATAAAAAATATCTGGATATTCATTATAAATTGTATTTGATATCGGTGTTTTCATTTTTTATAAATTAGGATTAAAATCCGCCCCATTCGCAAAACCGATCCGATCGACTGTGATATCACCACATATCTACTGGCGGTGCACCACTGACACGCGTTAGCCCTTCAATGAAACCACCCGGTGTCGCGAGAGCGTATAGTGGAGACCGAAAACGGTTCCAAGCGAAACCTAACGATCCAAATTCGGCAGTGCACAACGGAGGACTGGTGCACACCGACCGCAATACCGACCCGTCGACTGGCGGGAACTCAACATGCAGGGATCACGAGCAACAGCGACAGCTTTATTATCACGGTCATAATAAAGTATGACCGTCACTTCATACTTTATTAAACTTTCCCTATTAAAATTTATTTCTGAAATTTTCTACTTTTGTTAAAAAATATTTAACTTATTTTAAATTATATTTTTATTACACTTTTTATTTTCAAAATAATTTTGTTATAAATATTTAACTTAAATTTAATTTGTTTCAAAATAATTTTATTCTACGTTATAAATTTTACCCGATTTATAAAAATCAATTTAACTTCATTATTTCTTATTTTAAAATCTTGACTAAATATTAAAATATTTAATTAATTTAAATTTTTTAAATTACCATTTTTTGTTTATTTTAATTATTTTACAGTTGTTTTAGTTTTTTTTAAAAAGAAATCATTTTTCTACTTTTTTAGATTTTTAAACTTTATGTACTTTTTTTGTTTTACATAATTATTTAATTTTTGTTGAAATTTTTAAATTAAAAATTTTTAAAAATTATTTGACGAATTGAAAAATTATAACTAACTCCTCATAATTATAATAATTAATTTATATATTTTTTTCAAAATAAATAACTAAAGTCAAGTAGAAAAATATAATTAATAATCGGTTGTCATTATAATAATTATCAATGTTCAGAATCAACACTCTCGATATCGAGATGGCGATATTAGTCACTCAAGAGCAGTTATACAGTTTTACTTGTCTTCTGGGCTGGAGGATAAATTTCTGCGTATACTTATCGAATTTTTATTAACATAAATAACCACTGAGTTTTAGTTGTTACAGCATGTCTATAGAACCAGTAAATAAATAGAGTTGATTGTTTTAATGGATGTCAGGTCTTTAAAATTAAGATAAAAGCTAATTGCTAGATTTTCCATGCTGAAAAAAACCAGTCAAAAAGTATAAAATAATTTTGAAAACCAAAATTAAAAAAATAATTTTAATTGTGTCGTTTTAATAATTATTATTACTTTAAATGTAAAAAAATAATTAAATAATAATAAAAAAAAATATTTAAAAAGTAAAGTGGTAAATATTATCAAAATATTATACACAATAGAAATAAAATGATAATTATCATTGTGAGAAATATTTAAAATTTGGTATGTTGAATTTTGTTTGTTGAGTTTAGTATTTGGAAATGTGTTTCTCCCACCCAGATGGAAAATTGATATTTTAGATGTTCACGATAAATAATTATTCGAGTATAATTTATATTTTAAAGTACAGCATAAGATATTAAAAAAACTTTAAAAATATTAAATCGATTCAAATTTTAATATTAAAAATTTAAATAAAGTAAATAACTTTTAAATAATTTTCAAATTGATTAATTAAAAGTTTTTTCTTTAAATAAAATCATTTTTAAAATAAAATTAATATGTAGATAAAATTATTACTAAAATTTTAAAATTTAAATAAAATCTAAAAATAATGAAAATTTGTTCGAATAATTGTTTATTAAAAAACAGAAACAAAAATTTATCAATTAAGAACGATATCAAATTCTGAAAGTTTGGTCGAGAGTTGTCCAAAGGACAATTCAAATTTTATTGAAAATAAATGTTCAAAAACCCATTTTGGTGTTTTTAATAATCATTAGGTAAATACGGAAGTGCAATTTGTGCACATTTTTTGGCACTTCCGATGGTTCTCGTAATTGTTTAATGACATTTTTAAAATTTCATTTGTCTTTAAGAAGACATCAACATGAACCGGGTCCCGAAATACTTAACGCAGAGCTTTCCCTTGATTCCAAAGCTACGCAAAACTTACTGATAGCACTGGAAAACAAATTCAATATTCTTTTTCATCAGTTAATTTGGTACAATCTAAATATCTTGTATATGAAAAACGTTATTTTCACCCACCAGTTCGTAATCTTGCCTGACTGCGTTTCTTTATTAAGCATAGAGATTTCTTCATGCTACTGTCTTGTAATTATTTTGATTTGAAAATTTACTTATATTTTTGTAAATTAAGGGTGCTTCATAGGTTTTTCGTTTTGTATGTCATTGGGACAGTAATTTTATATGAATAATTTATTTCGGTATTATTGATTTTTTTATTATTTATTATGATATGGCATGACAAATCTCCTTGTATAGTTTAATCAATAAATCCGGATATCAGTGAGCTTTTGCAATTCGGGGATTACCCTTGTACAAGATACTTCCCATGGCAAAGTAACTGTTCCATCATTCTGAGTTTCGCATTGAAAGGTATAAACTGCAATTGTTTTGAAATTAAATTTTATTTATGCTGTGTTTTGATCATTTTGATAATAAATAGCGAGTTTAAACTTTGGTGATTTCAAGTTGCAGTAACAAGCTGCACATTGTGAGTTCCGGATCGAAACGTCTCAATAGAGTATCGTACAGTTTTATTTTTCATTATGAAGTATCCACACTTTAATTAAACTTCTAACATATTTTATGTAAAAGTCAACACTTATTTAAATCAATTTTTTTATTATTTTTCATATTTCTGTTTGAAAACATTTTTTTTGCTTTTATCTGAATTTCTTTCAAACATTCAAAGTAGTTTACTGAGCAGCCTATTTATTTTAACTTCTGCCAACCTTTGTGAAGAGGATTTAAGTTAATTTTAGCTCGGTGATTTGGTTTTTGCGATTTTAGAAAATATTGGAACGTGTATTTCTTTTAATTTATCTTATTTTATATGTGCTTTTCTAAAAAATGTATCCACCGCATAAAACGAGACTTACGGTACATTTAATTTTTATATGAGATTCGAAATCTACATATTCTTAAGGACACAAATTATTTGAGAATTTTTGATTTATATATCGTTTTTTAAATAATCATATTTTTTATTCTTTTCTTCCTATTTGTTTGAATGAAATTCCGCTTATCCATTGACATAAGGAACAAGGTACTACGTTAAAGAAGCGGTCCACATTCTCATCTAATATATTACAAAACAATATCGATGGATGCTTTCATGACATCAAAGTGAACGTACCCTAGAAAATTTATTAATGAAACATTAGTACTTTATTGCAAAACGGCTAAAAAATACGACTATTATAAGAATTTTTGAAAAAAGAAATATAATCCCATTTTTAAAAGAAAGCCGCGAAAAAGGTTTGTGTTATTGGGGACCTTTTGAGGGTACTGGATCATTATTTAAAGTTTCGGTTATCGATTACGTAAATGTGCAAAATAGTTTCAACTTTAAATTTATTTTAATAAATTAATTTTTTGATTGAAAACTTTTATAAGTCTTCTTTCCTGTTTCAAAAGGTACAAACTAGACATATAGATAACCTAGATAGTGAAGTTTTGTTCATTGTTCTTTGATGCGATATATTTATTAATACAAAATAACCTCTTTTTGAATTTAAGGATACATTATGGCATGTAAAGAACCAATTAAGGTCGCTCAACTACGAATAACATTACTATTATAAGAAAAATAATTTGTTAAAATACAAGAAGTTTAATTGTAAAAATTTTAATATCCGAATAATTAATATAAATTCACTTCACATTAGTTATCGATATTATTCATAAGAACCTTGGTTAGGACAAGGTTTATTAGTAATGCATGTAAAGGGTCCAATGACACATTCATTGTAGAGACTGCCAATCATATTACTGAGTCTTGGAAAACTTCTAAATATAATTTGAGTAAATATAATTTCAATATTCTTGGCAGCATGCCAATAATCATTGGGAGAGAGTGTCGTGTGAAGCATTGTTAAATAAGATCTCGTGATGTAAAAATCAATGTTCGAATGGCCCTCTCAACCAATTTCTTGAGGCGTTGATTAATTTTAGGTAATAAATCCCATAATCCGCTCTAATTATAACCAATATAAAAAGCTCATAATCAGAGATCTGAAGATGACAATAAAAACCGTTCAAATATATGATTATAAATTTATTCAAAATAACGTTTCTATTTTTGTATTTCTTGTTATTTGATAACTTATAAACATTATTTCAGCTTAGACTGAATTTGTAATAGGTAATTTGTAGGATATTTTTTCAGTTAAAGTATGAATATAAAAATTATTTATTAGTTCTGTCATATAAGTGGTGAACTTAAAAAATAAATTTGTCAGAGAAATGTTACCAACCCCCAGTAAAAAACGACCAACCATGTTCGGATGTTCCATGATTAAGCATTCTTTTGGCCCTTCCCGTGGATTTTGAACAGCCAGCAAAGGGACATTTGAAATTGCCCATTTCAGATAAATCCGTTAAACGGAAATTTAACACTTCTAAGGAGATCGTTTCCGAGAAATTCGTTGAAACATTCGTATCGACAGTCAGGCACGGACCATTACCGTGAATTTTACCGAGACATTCATCTCAATCTCGGGTTCGAACATATTTTCTACCTGTTCAGTGATTTTTTGGCTTTGTTGCTCTTTTTACAAGCTTTTCTTATGTTTCATTTGTTTGTCTGTCTGTATGCATCAAATCTTGCGATCGAAAATTCACCCACTTCCCGTTCACCTAGCGACATGAAACTTTCAGAACTGATGTATTCTATGCGACAATACACTTTTTCACTTTTTTTCTCTCATCATTCTCTTATATTTTCTTGAAAAGTAAGGGTTCTTAAAGACAATTAAGACCAAGTTTTAACAAAAACTCTTTCTTGTTTCAAATTTAAATCCCACTTCTACGAACTTTCTCATCTTTGGTTTTGTGAGCAAAATTATTCTGTTGAATAAATTTATATACAATAAATCATTACAAATCACTACAATCCAAGTCTTTTAATGTGGGATGTTGGTGAAATAGATACAGAACCGCAAACATATGACAAATTATAAAAGCTTGTACACCAAAAATTTTTATGGCATGATTATTTTAATAGCAGTAATTCGGCCAGTATCTGCGTAGAGTTTACAGACCGAGGTGACTGTTTTGCGATTTCCGATCTTGTAAAGTATTTGGTTGATTATAAATAAAATAGATGTAACAAAAGTAGATTTTTTTCAATTAAATGAATTTCCCTTTCAATATGTTTTAACTATGTATACATTTATTAATTACATCGGATTGTTAAATTTTTAACGCATGAAATTAACGAAAAAAATATTATATTCAATATTCTAAAAAATTATTTGTTTTTTTTATATTTAAATTATTGTGATGCTTCTTTTTTAGAAATTTTATTTTTAAATAATTTTATTTCAATTCGATTAAATTAATTTGCAAACAGATTAAATTAAAGTAAAAACCATATATTTTATTTTTCATTAAAAAAACGAATTTCATTAAAAAATAATCCAACTTTATTAAAATATAAACATAATTTTCTATTTAAAAAATTTAGAAAATATTAAAAAAATTTTAATAAATCAAAATTATTTAGTTACGTAAATAACGATTTTGGATTAATTAAAAATTAAAGAAAAAAATTTTTTTGTTGAATATGAAAACATTTTGTGAACAGTTTTGATATTTGGAACAAACATTGAGCGTATATGTAGAAGAATATTTACTAACAAATATTTATAAAACTCTATAGCAAGTTTACTGTCTCATGACTAAAGTCAACAATTATTTCATTTTTATCATAAATTTGTTTGAATTAAAACAATTTTTGTGTTAAACTTTTAATTGTAAACCATTTTACTCGAAACTTTTAAATTTCAATTCAATTTTTGAAATATCTTTAAACATTTATTTTAAAATACTTCCACCTGGAAATTTCAGATTTCATTAATTTTGTCTTTTGGTTTCGTTGATAATCTTACGACAATGCGATTTCATGTTTGATATTAGGTCATGTCCAAAGTAATGTAATTTTTTATTGACGATTAATTCTAAAGTTTTTTGCAAAATAAATGATAATCTGAAGGTGGTAAATCTGGGCTATGCTGTGGGTGAGACGGAAGGTTGAAATTAAATTCCTTATTTTTGCAGCATCTTTGAAGTATGCGGTCTCACAATATCTTGGTGCAATCAAACTCCTTTTATTTTTGAAATTGCAGGCAATTTCTCCTTGATTTTTGCATTTAAACGAGTTAGTTTTTCTACGTAGGTATCTCCATTAATTGTATTATCAGGTTTTAATAACTCATACCTTTGTACACCACCAAGCGCACCACCTTTTTTTGCATTCTATGTTGAAGCTTGTCCAGAAAGAAAGCCACTGTATTTTTCTTTTAGAATAATCTTATAACACCAATTTTCGTCTCCCGCGATAACACTATAAAAAAGAGGTTCATTTTTGGACACAATATGAATGATTTGCAAATGGAAAATATTTGAATTTTGTTGCTTTCTTTTAAATCATGTGGAACCCATCTACCGGCTTTGATTGTTTTCCACCTTGCTTTCCCCATTGTCTTCCAATATGTGACTGTTTCAGTGCTTAATTCGTCCAGGGTCGTTGTTGGATTTTCTTCCACTATGAAGCGCAAACTGTGATCATCTACACTTTACGGTCGACCAGATCTTTCTTCATTTTTCAGATCGAAATGACTGTTTTGCGATGTTTTGACTTTTCTTATAAAAAAAGTCGAATTGTCGAATCTGTCGTTTTGATTAGTGAAGGCGAAATTGTAATTCGTAAATTTGTCAGAATTTTTTGTGTTCAAATTGATTTAAAATATTTTATTCATATAATTGAACTATTTTTTTATGTTTTATATAAAATTTCAAAAAATTGTATTAATTCAAAAACATTAGAAATTGTATGAATTGGTTTAATCGAATTTAATCGAATTGTTATTAAAATTTGTTTTTGTTTTGTCGAATAAATGAATAAACCTTTTGAAAGCGCGAAATTTGTTCTTGATTGAAATTCAGTAATTTTTTATAATCGATTTTCTATTTGAAACAATTTAATTGATGAAATGGTTGAAAAGGTAATCAAAGGTAGTTCGACGGTTATGGCGTGTGAAATAAAAAAGTTAAACAATCAATTGATGAGTGATGCGCAATTTGAAATCGGTCCCGAGCGGAAATTGTTTTACGGTCACAAATGCATTTTAACTGCGCGATGTGAAATATTCAAATCGATGTTTGTCGATCAAATAAGTCGCAAAGACTCCGCAAGTCCGTTAGTGTTACAAGAAATGAAGCCGAATATTTTCAAATGTTCAATCGAATATCTCTATACAAATCAAATTAATTTAGAAAAATCTTCCGTTAATGAAACAATTGAATTACTCGCGATTACGATTGAATTTGGACTCGATAACGAGAAAATCGTCGAGAATTATTGTTCGTGTTTCTACGAAAATCATCCGATCAATGGAAATTATCGATTGGCTCGCGAATCGCGACCGAGAATCGATCGAAGAAAATCAGCGACTGACAGAAGAGGTTGGAATTGTCAGTTGTGTGTTAGTCGATCGATTTTGAGAGACGGGGACAATGATCGCTACTGTTGCCAATATCACACCGATTTTCCGGACGATGTAATCGATCGTTCTCATGGGCCATTCGAGGGTCCCATTAGTGTGTGGTGATATCGTGTTTATCGACCAAATCGAGTGCTTCTTATTGATCGAGTGTCGGTGTTTACATGTCGGCCGTGCTGTAAGAAAACGTTTCTTTCCGATGTCGGCACTTCTTATCAGAGTCAGGTTCTTTACAAGCTGGAATCAGAAAATGCAACAAATGTTACTGCTGAATTTGACACAGTTTATGGTGAAATATATGGGTC
>MQRK01212885.1:10936-22540 GCA_001938485.1 Girardia tigrina | reverse complement strand
GTTTGAAAAATGAAAAAAAATATGCTTTAAAAGAGGTCGAACATCATACCTCCCTGATTTAAGCTTAAAGGTAGATTGAAGGATGAATATTATAGTTATAGTTTTGAAATGTTTCAACGCTTATCTAAAGGTATTCTTGTAAAGAAGCACACGGCTACCATAGGGATACATCGACAAAAATAGCTTTGTTTTTGTTCAGTGTCAAAAGGCCATACGGGATTCGAGAAAGACCAAATAGTACATTGATCTTGAACACAAGCCTCAAGGCAATCGAGGGCTGTCTTCACCGAGCACATATAAATCCCGAAAGCTAAAATTAATGGAAGATTTAAAACGTCCGTTTTATTTTTTTTAAATCTAATATTAAATAATTTCTTACGGTCACTATGAACTGATGACATATTTGTTGGGCACACTGTGTCCACCATTCGGCGATCTTTGAAATTCGGTGAAAATCCTAATCAAATTTAACTTAAATAAATTTATCTTTTCATTGACTATAAGAGACCTTCGATCGTACTGGAGATATAAAGAATCACACCTAGGAAAATTGTAACGGAAAGTGTTTTATTCATATTTACTTTAAAAAATGAACAAGAAAAAAGGTTGCTAAATGTTTCATAACTTTTTCATCCTATGGTCTACTATTTATATCACCCTTTGAATAGTCATTGGTGCAGAATCTATCATTATTATCCAATCATTAGTAAGAAGAATTATGTCAAATCAAATAATTAATAAAACGGGTAAGAAATTTTATTAAATTATATAATCTATTAATTTACATGTAATTTTATAAATTTTATTTTGCATTGTGCTTAGACGTAATAGAATTATATATCACTTTGAAAATACTGATAATTTATTATTTATGATATAAAAAAGATTTTTAATTAAATCGATTCTATTTATAGTAATAGATAAAATGGCTAAAATTGTTAATTGAATAATAAATAATTAGTTCAATTAATTAAAACAATTTATTCATTAGTTTATTGAAACGTAAACGGTTGGAATGACAAAACTAATGGTTATTTCATCAAAAGAACTTTAAAATGACATTCTATTTTTTTTAATACTGAGAAATTTTACATAAATTACAAAAATTACAAAAATTAAAGTTATCTTTTTGTTTTTATTTGAATGTTTACATTGTGTTTTTATGTACCACTTTAAATTGTGCTTTATTCAAATCTTAAGATTTTTAAAATTATATTTTATTGAATTTCTTTGAATAATTTAAACAAACATAGGATATACTTCCATATTTTTCTCTAAAAAATAAAACAATTTCAAAATTTTACACGAAAAATGATTTAAATTTATTTTAAAAAAAATCAAATATTTTTCAAAAATAATTTCTGCAAAAAATATGGTTAGTATCAGTAATATTTGTTATACCTGTTCAGTAAATTTTATTTAAGCCAAAAGATGAGGTGTTACTTAGCGACACACCGATAAAATATTATTTGTTAATAATTTTAATAATTAATTAATTAATTAATTAACATAATATTATTTTTATGGAAATTTGATTTTCATAACTTTCAAGTACTTTAAATTTTTTTTACATTTTAAAATAATTAAAACAGATAAAAAATATTTTAAATTTTTAAAAAAATAAAAAATTGTAATATAATTTGAAGCACGATTATATGCTATTTATGTGTTTTTATACAATACCGAAATACGCAGTTAACAAAAAAAACTTTCTCAACCGGTCTAACAAGTATAAATCTGATTATAACATTATTTGTCTCTTAAAAAAAATATTTTTGAGAAATCTTTAAAAAAAATATTTTTCTTAAATTATTTTTTAAAAAATAATTGTTATCTCTATAATGTGTGGAGAGAATAATAAAGACAAGAAAACTAAATAGTCAGTAACTTCGACTGTTGAGTTTTCTTTTTGATAAATAAATAATGAACGGTTTTCATTTTTAAATAGAACTACTTATATTTACCAAAACAATACGTTAGGAAATGGCTAATTATCTAATGTAAATTTTCAGACGTAAATCGAGAAACAAACATAATTTGTGGTAGATTGATAGATTGATCTTATGATTGTTTGGAACTTCAGTAAAAGGAGTGGCACTTTTTAAGATATAACATTGTGTTTTCATGTTCCATTTTAAATTGTGTTTTATTTAAATCTTAAGATTTTTGAAATTATAATTGTGAGGAATATTTTTGAATGGTGTTTATTGTGTTGTTTGGTATGTTGTTTTAGGATTGTGTTTCTCCCATCCAGATGGAAGATTGATATTTTAAATATTTTAAAACGTCGGGTTGTTAAATCAAGTATTAAAATTTAAATAATCACTTTAAAATTAAACTAATATTTCATAAATAATATTTTAATAATATTTTCTAAAATAAATAAAAATTTAAAGTATAAATTATTTTTGTAATAATTAAATTATAATTTAAAGTACAAATTATTTTTGTAATAATTAAATTGTAATTTAAATTTGTTTGAATAATAAGACGTTAAAGAATATTATTAAAGATTATCAATCAAGAACGATGACGAGCTACGCAAGTTTTACTGAGAATTGTTCTAGTGGCAATTCAAATTGTGATATAAATAAATGTAAAGAAAACCCAATTAAAGTTATTAATAATAATCTTTCAATAGTTTTAACAAACGTAGGATATAATTCCATATGGATCTCTAAAAATAAAAAATAATCAAAATTTTACATAAAAAAATATTTATTAAAATGTTTCTACTTTTGTTGGCTGGATAGAGAGTTGAATTTTCAATCGGATTATGCTATTCCTAATCGATTAAAGCTCAATATTTTTGTCGAAATGATTTGTGCGGTTTTTACTTGTAGTATACATGGTTTCTTTAAAAATTTTATGTGTTTGATTTTTATATTAATTTATAGATTTTTCGCATTTGCTAATTTCATGTATTACAATTATTATTCTTATAAAACTTGTTGCATTAAAATTCGGTCGACGACCACCTTTTTATTAAAAATGACTTGATTAACTAAATCACTTTAATCGTTTTCATTGTGGAATTTTAATTAATTGTTAATTATTTATATGATAAATAAAAGATGATAAATGAGTTTTAATTTACTACCACAAGATAGTCAACCAGAAACTGCTTATACAATCGCTTTACTTCGACTGACGCTGTAAATAGATCGAACCAAGACGATTCGGATGCGGATTGAATGACACTCGGGTGGCCCGGATACCCAATGAACACAAGAGTCCGAACACGAACCATAAACCCGGTCTTAACGGATGAATTTTAGCGTTGTCTCAGTGGGTCCACTATCTCATTCAGGGATCCACACACATTATGGGGGGGATAAACAAAAACACCTCTAATAAAAACTATTTATAATAATCTTGTTCCTTTTATTGTTATTTTTCTTCTTTTGTGGAATTAAAATAGACGTATAGATAAAAATATCAAATTTGAGTGTAAATAAAGATAAATTTTGTGTAGTATTTATCTTATGTTCCTACAATAATATTAAGAAAATTTTTGAATTAGATATTTTTTTTCTTGTGGGACGTAATATTGAAGAATTTCTTAAATTTCTCATAAATGCTTTTATTCCATTCTTTATATTAGCTTACTTTCTAGATATGTATCCATGGAATTTAGAAATATATTTTGAAGGTTTTTTACTCAATCAATTTTCTTCAAACTTTGCACACTTACTCATTTTCGATGACAATAAATGATTATAAGAAAATTTGATCAAAAAAACTTTTTAAAGTCCCAAAATGGGTAAAAAAACTGAAAATTCGGAATTCCAGAACAATATTAATTGAAAAAGATGTACTTATAAATTATAAGTAGTTATATTAATTTTTTACTGTTTTTTAAAATTATTTTTTTAATTAAAACTTTGTTGGCAAAGTAGAGTTCTGTCTGCATAAGGAATGGATATAATAAATTTAATTTTTTGATTTAATAGTTTTTTTTATAATTTTAACAATTATCTGTTTTAAAAATATTTATCTTTTTCAGTCAATTCGTTACAAACTGTCAACAGAATATCAAATATAAATTTTGAATGATGAAATGAGGTTGTTCTCGAAACAAACAAGACACGTTTATCATATTATTTGCGAATAAATATTGAAATCCACATCTAGTATTTTTCAATCAAAAATAAATTATTATTTCACAAAAATTTACATTTTAAACTTTACATTCATTAACTATAATCTTCAGTAATGTATTAAAACAAAACTAAAATGTCAGATGGAGTGAATCTTTAATAATGTAAATAACCTTATGAAAAATAATTAAATTAAAAAGAATGTGGTTAACTCTTTGTAATATCGAATTCCATAAATGTTAATCAGAATAAAACGTAATGTAATTTAAAATTTTGATTAAATGTCTATTTATAACTTGGTCAGTGGCATCTATTAAGCTGGAATTCCTCCGCGAAATATGTTGGTAATAATTAATTGTTATTGTGTGACGAGTCATGTGTCCCGAATTCCTTGAATAGTTTTACAATCATAACTATTGACAGGTTGGGGTGTAATTGCCTGGGGAATTTAATTTTTTTACAATATGGTATCATTAACTTCAAAGTACATCACGATATTACTAAACTTTTGGAATTTTTCGAAATTTAATACTTGTAATTTGTAAATTGACAATTTTATAGAAAAAAAAATACACGAAATGAACTAGTACATCTGAATTTAATGGAAATGGGTCTTTTAATAAAATATATACCAGTTAATCATTTGATTATTATTAAATTTTTATCGTTTCATTTCCAATAACTTTAATAAAATTTCAACTTTAAGTAACAATATCATATTTAAAAAATTTTGCATGCTTAATTTAGTATATCACACATAGGAATAATCTTATTTTATTAATCTACACGCGTTCCACTAATTAAACATTAATATCATTTATCCCTAATGAAAAAAAAGACCAATTACTATTCAAAAAATGAAAATAAATCAATTATGATGGTGAAAAATAATAAATTTTTACTTTCAAAATTGTTTTGATCACAAGTATTTTGTTACGCATCTATTTAAGTAGAATTTAAAAAAATAAAATGCTTTCTTGTAATTTAAGACAATTTTTAATTAAAGAAAGTGGCGTCTAGACAAATGTTATTGTTGTGGAAAAGTCAGATGTTTAAAAAATTAATATTAAGTATTCTCAAGAACAACATTCAAATTGTGGAATCGAAATTTAATTTGTGCTCAATAAGTTTGATATTATAAAGATTTTATATCATAAAGATTAAAGATTATCAACTTCTCATGAAAATAGAATTTGAATCTAAAATGAAGAATATACAATTCACGTAAATCGATAAAAGTACATTTTGATTAATTAAAAATGTATTGGCATTCATAAAAATGAATGCTCTGAAACAGAGTACAAAAATAACAGATTCAAAGAAATCATTTGATTACAAAAATTGATTTGATTTTTCATACCATAAACTCACATTTTGCACATTCGAGTTAACTTTAATTTCTATTACTATTATCAAATGATTTCACCTCTTATACATTTTCTACGTGTTTATATGCATATTTAATTTGAACATTCTTTCCAAATTTTTAAAATAAAATTTCTGAATTCCCAACTCAATGTATGTGTTCGTTAGATATCTCTATAAATTCAGGAATAAATATAACATATTCACAAAATAATCATTTTTTTCAGAATAAGAATAAACAAACCATGAAAATTTTTTAAATATTTTTTTTAATCTTCGTTCTTCTTTTTCCTTTTTCCATTCTTTATATTATCTTGCTTTCTACATATTTTCAAAAATGAACATCTAAAATAACTACCTCGAGTCAGTCATTAAAATAAATTAAAATATTCTTTAAAAATGTAAATTAGAAAGTTATAAATTAAAATAGTTATTTTATAAATTTTATGATCAATAATTAAACCACTGTTCAAAGATTGTACAATTTTTATAAAATTAATTTAACTGATTAAAAATTTTAATTAATTTTGATTTAATCAATTTAAATTGATATTTTAAATAATGATTAATATAAAACCTTGCGAATAAAAATTTTTTCTTCGAATCAAATAAAAAACATTTCGTATCGCATCGATGCTCTAATAAAATAATGCAAGCTTTCGATTTTTAAAGGTTTCTTTTAATTTAAAAGCAGTTTTTACACAACAATTTTTTTAACAATATATGAAGATAACAATTACAATTAAAAGCAGATCTTGTTGACTTTTCCAAAAGTAATGTTTCTCCATTATTTTCTAAAAGATTATGACGATTTTGTTCGTCGTGATTTGTCACCAACTGAATTAAATATTTCACATGTGCAGTTTGTAATTTAAATTACAAGGAGAGTTCGATCTGCTTTGGTTAGAATGGGAAAAAATTTGTGTTCTGTTTTTAAAAGTTAAGATAATTACTGTTTCTATTCAGACCAAATTACTTTATATATAAATTAATTTCATTCAAAACTTATTCACTAGACATGAGTGTTTGTTCAGTCTGGAGGTAAAAAAAAGTCCGATAGAGGCTTTGTGCTTTCGTTCATCCAAAGTGTAAAAATTATACATTACAAAATTATATTGACTAATATAAAACTAAGCGTACTCTATCTCAAAATTCATTTTTATAATTTTTACCATTTTTTCTAGTGAACGATTAGTACCATCATCCCTTCAATAGTCCACCCTAGATCATATAAGATCACACCTTTTCAATAATATTTCTGAAATTTTAAATAGAATTGTGTTATCAATTCTTTAACAGAGAGGACATGAAAGATGGCTTTGAGTTGGTGATATTATTTTTAAATTTACCGACTTTCCCAATATTTTTAAAATACATTTTTAATATTAAAAGTTAACATTAAAAGATCTTATTTGACCTCTAATGAATGTTTAAATATAACATAATTTGAACATCTTTTAATATACCTACACGTACCTAAAAATTAAGGACACCGTACCTTGTGTCCTTAAATGGTCTTCGAATTTTATTCAGAAATAATTTTGTAAAACAAATAATTTTTTTAACAGAAATAGCATTCCTTTGAATATTTATGTATACAATTTGCTAAACAGTGGGAAAATCGTTTAGTAAACGAATCTGCTTCGTATTCATAAAACATATTTTACAAAATCAGTTCAAATTGATTAACATTAATTAATTACAATTCACTGCTTTATTTTGTCTAATTAATTTTACTTTTTTGGTGAATTGTTAACAGTCCAAGCATTTTAGTTCTTCGTTGAAAATGTTTTGATTTTCAAGTAAATATTATTTAGTATCTTACATTATTTAATTTTATTAAAAAATATTTTGAATTCTGTATTTAGTTTCTTCTTTTGGTATTGTTAAGAGAACTCACACATTTGACAGAACATTTAATACATTCACAATTTTGATCATCTCTATGACGATCATTTGTATTGCTCTCACTTAAATCCATCACTCAATATTTAATACTTAATTTGATTTTAATTATTTAAAAATTTACAAAAATAAAATCAATAAAATTATTTAAAATTTATAGTAATAAATATTAAAAATTTGAATATTAAATCTAAATTTGAATAAATTAGTTTCAGATTATAAGAATTAAAATATTATTCATCCATCTGATTAGGAGAGACACAATCCCAAATCAACAAACAACATTTAAACATGCAAACACTTCACAAAAACATCAACACACCAAATATTCCTCACAGGTATCACTTCGGTTATACCCGAAAACAACGAATTACATAACAGCAAATCTCTGTTTTGGGATTCGCTGTTATGTAACTCGCTGTTTTGTAATTCGCTGTTTAGAGGATATGCCTCGATAATATATGTAAAATATGTCTGTAAATATAAAAACTACAATTGTATTAATGAAAATTTGACTTGAATTATAATTTAAAGGACACGTGACTCGTAGCAAATACAAATAATAGTTTTTATTTATATTATGTCAATTTTTTAGGTCAATAAAATCTGATGTAATTGTCTTTTTTTAATACCAGAAATGTCAAAAAAGTCAATAAAAGTCATTTTTTTTGTTTTTGGGTCAATTTTTCAAGATTTTAGGTCAATAATCTGGGGCCCTGCTGATCAAAATTTGAAATCAAAAATGAACAAAACTATTGAACATTTTTCCAAGGAAATTTGCCATCGAGTATTTGAAAAAAAATTATTTATTTAACCCTTGAACGTTCATTTCCAGTACTGCACACTAATGGTCACCTGGGGTCTGTACATACCCATATATAATATTGCATACAGAGCACTTTTTATATTCTGTTTGTAACCAAATAAACTTATATGGAAATAATATGGAAATGTTTACAATACATATTTATTCTGAATTGTATGTTTGATTGTGAATAACTATTGTTCGGGATTCAATTATCGTTACTATATTGTTAATACCAATTAATTATATATATGAATATATTTAATGGATCCAGTGTTCTCTTTTGTCGCATTCGCCACAAAAAATAGAAACAAAACTTTTTTGTGATATTTAAGTGTTTTTTGTGTTTTCTTTTTTTACCATGAAATGTGTTAAATTTTGTGAAAATTAATGTTAATTGTTTTTAACAAAGATAAGATTAAAAAATTGTAAAAAAACAAGTATCAAAAGATTAAATTAGTTGAATGAATTTGTTTGAATGTTTCAGAGATATTGAAATATGGAGATTTAAAAATAAAATAAATAAATCGATTTAAATTACCTTGTCTCATTTTTTTTGTCTTTGGATTTTTATCGAGATGAAACGAATCAGCGATTTGAATAACATATTCGACAGTATCTCGAGTAAAACCGGGCTCTCCCGATACAGTTATTTCAGTATTTACGAGCCACAAATCGATGATCTGATTGCCGAATACCGCAGGTGTCTCTCTCTCTTAATGGAGACTTGCCACAAGAAATTCGATCTGATTTTCCTATTTTGCTGTATCCTGCAGCGACTGGTAAATTAGTACTGGTACACAGATGCGAGCAAAGCGAAGCAATTCTTTGAAGACATTTGGCCGTTGAGTTCGGTGTGGTCAAACGAGACTGATGAGGATTTACAGTTGGAAGATCTTTCGATTGACGATGTCGTTTCCGCTAATTCCAAATATTCGGGGAAAAATATCAACTTAGAATAAGAAGATCACGAGATATTTGTTAATATTATTCGGTTGCGAGGATCAATCAATTGCAAATCAAATTAAAACGGGACCAGCACAACGAAAAAGTTTCCCTGCGCAACCCTGTTACCTCTGTCCGATTCTCGGCGCAATCTGAGTGTCTGGCGGAACAACTATATTAGTGGTATAAATGAGCTTTGGTATAAAAGTTCTCTTTGGTTACCATTTTCTGTCCTCATTTTCCTTACAATTTCTGTTTTTTCGCTTACATTCTGATAAAATCAGATGCCACTCTTGTAATTTTTTCTCAACTTTTTATGTTACAATGTGTGTCACATTGACGGAATTTGTTACAGTTACCCTTTACTCTAAGAAGAAGCATAAAAGTAAACTTTATAGATGCAGGAATAGTTGAATACTTTTCAAACAGATTTATAAGTGAATATAGCCTACTTGTTTACCGTGATTTTTATAGGGCTCTAATCATCACCTTAAACTAATGACCAGTTTAATTTGCTTACTCTATGAAGTTTTTATTTTGCGTTCAGATAAGGACTGAGTGCGAAAAATATAACTTACGGTTACGACCCCCTTGAGTAATGACATTGTTAGAGACTCGTGAGCCCCCAGAGGTTTTTAAAGGTTCAACCTCACCCTGATGTATTTTATCTCATTATATCTGTGTTTACTCTTACAGTGTGGTCTGACACGCCTCCCTCGGCCATTATCTACAGTGTAGTGATGGGTCTGGAGTGTATTCGGGTCAGTTTAGGTCAGGATGGGTGATGGGCCCCCTAACCGACTCAATATCGTTCGGGGATGACAATGTATTGATGTAAAATATTCTCGCTAATGTAACCAATTGTCATTATTCATTTCTGAGCTCGGGAAATTGTTAACTAATGGTAATTGTTTCCGAATTTTCCGGAAGAAAGGAGCATCTGGACCCATAGAGATGCTCTGAGAGAGTCAATAATATCTTTGATAGCACTCGAGCGCTTTTCATTCATCAAATTGTCGTACTGATTTATGAAAAATCCCTTCGGACTCTAGGATACACAAAACACATTCGATTTCTGATTTATAATATCGATTTTGTTTTTTTTCACACAACACAGTGAGACCGTATCGTTCAAAACCACCAAACACGACTCTTTCTCATTTGAATGCCACCGCAAATCGACCAACTGGCTCTCGGTATTCAGTTTATAGTCGCAAAAATTCGATTCTCCACTCTCCAATAGTGATCTCTTGACACGTAACAACCCGACAGTCTCCAATCGACCATCATCGGTCACCAAGGCGACCAGCAGAATCGATTCACCGCAACTGAACTCGATCCAGGCGACACTCAACCGGAATTTGATAGAGAAAATCGGATCGACACTCACGAGCCCGTCCCTCAAGTCGACCGATTCAATACTCGCTCTCTCGCACGAGGAGACACTGTAGAAATCCACATCGTTGACGTCGATCGACGCCAGTAATCCAGCCCGACAATCGATTGCATTATATCGGATGTTTTTCGTGCATTTAGTCGATAACGGTTTGAATGGTGAAGAGTTTGAAAATTAAAGTTTATCGAATTCAATTTGTCGTTAAATCTTTCGAATCTTTCACAGAATATTTTAACCATTAGAGTATCGATTTTCGAATTGATTGATTGACATTTCGCTTTGTAAAAATTAATCTTAATGGAATAATTTTCTCCAAAAGCATTTGCTTTCTATTTAAATCATTGTAAGTTTCATCAAACACCGATATTCGCTGATCATACAGAAACACTGTCCCGTTTATTTGATCATTCTATTTAAATTTTGATTTAAAATCGATTCGAGTTTGATAATATCGACGAGAAGAAACGGCGCATCGAAAGTCGCATCATTTGATGTTTTTGTAATTTTAATATTTGCCGTCTTTTTTAACATCGCGATTAGCATAATTCAGCATTCAGAAAAGAAATTCACTCTTTAATCAATTCAAAACGAAATTAAGTCACGTATCGAATTTATTTTCATCAATCAAAAACTCTATCGTATTTACAAGTTCATCAATTTAATTCAGCAAAACAAAACTCAAGGTCATTTCACACTATCAATTATCAATAACTAAATTTTCAAAATTACAATTCAAATTGTTCAATTTCCATCGAATAATTTCAAATGAGAAAAAAATAATGAATTGATTTTCCATTTCAATTTGATTTGATTTTCTCCAATTTGAAACGAATATATAATAATGATAATAATTAATTAAAAAAACAAAAATATAATAATTAAAATGTTCGAATCCCGTACAGTAATTTTCATAGCAAAGTTCAGCGAACAAACTCAATCAAGATTTTCGTTTATAATTTACATACAGTTTGAGTCATATAATTATCACTTTTTTAAATAAAGCCCTATCTTTTCTATTATTTAAGATATATCTCTGTAATTTAGTATATATATATATATTACTCATGTTATATAACAATATTTTAAAT
>MQRK01212881.1:0-17048 GCA_001938485.1 Girardia tigrina | reverse complement strand
GTGTTAATATATGTAAAATTTTAAATTGTAATAAATGTTATTTTTCTGTTGTATATTCATTTTTTGAACTTTATGTCATTTTGTTCTCAAATAGCTGCCGCACCCTGTACATACTTTTTAGACAAATATATTATGAGTAATATAACTTAGAAGAATGTACGCGAAAAAATGTATGTCAGGAATATGTATACGCAATTAGACGCTTGTGATCGTATATTCAAACGTTGTTTTCAATTAAACATCTTGATAATTTGAATAGCTTTAATGTTTTTGTTTACCATCAGTGTCACCAAAATTGAAAATAAAATTTTTTGACACATCGAAAGGTAGTGGATAAAAACAAATGACAAGAACCTGTTCTGGATATTCCAGAAATCGACTTAGAAAGTAGGAAAGTTGATGATGTATAGTAATACAAGAATATAATCGCCAACATTTAACTTAATAAATTCACTATTTATTCCTTGTTTCGTACACCATTGATGCTTTCGAGATTTTAAAAAATTAAAATTTTTTATAAGGATTTGAAATTTAGTTTATTTCATCTCATGACTCATATGATTTATTTATTTTAATTGTTTTTCTGAATTATATTTCTTCAGTGGTATAATCTAATTGTGTTGAATTATACTCACCTCGATATTATTTCAAAATTTATATATAAATAAAAAATAATGATTTTGGTAATCTGATTCAAATGAAAACATTAATTTTTGGTATGACGAACTTGGCTTGCCATAGCTACTAGCAAAATTCAACACCATTTGAAAAATGTCTTATTAGCTGCTTTAGAGACATCTTAATATTGTTTTTGAAATTTTGTCATTCAAATCTGTTTTTCTCTTTGTATATATTAACAGCATCACAATTTGAATGCAAACATTTATTGACAACACAAACAGATTCTTCACAACAATTTTCAGAGAGCATCTTTCTTTGATTGATATAGTTTTTTTGTTAATATATTCAAATCTAAAAAATAAATGAATGGGAAAGTTTAATAATAAATTTTAATTTCTCATAATTTTTATTGGATAAAAGTCATTACATAATTTTTTAAATAAACATTAATTTTTAAAATATATTACATTAATTAAGTTAAAATCATTTACTGAAAATATTATTAAAATTCATAATTATCAAACTTTAATTAATTAGTACTTAAAATTAATATCATTAACTTAATTTCATTAGATTCAAATAATCAATCAATAAACATATCAATCCCATCTGAGTAGGAGAGTCACAAATCTAAACAGCATACAAACAACAAACTTACAACATTCCAAATTATCCCTCACAGTATATCTGTAAAGAATTATAAAATTAAAAAAAGTCGAGCAATATTAATATTTATAAAATATATCATTAAGAATAATATAAATTGTTTTTAAATATTTTTTAGTTTATTTTTTTTAAAATTTATTATCATGAATGATAATTATCATAGAATAGAATAATTATTCTTATAAGGAGGCACACAAGTCATTTTTAAAGATTTATTTATATCCACAATTATACTATATTATTTTAACAACAATTTAGGAGAATTAATAAAAATATTGTGAATCCTTTTTAAATATAAATATCAATATGTATTTAATATAATATAGATTGTTTATAATTAGTCATCCTTACAATTCTATTAGTATTTATTATATAGGTAAAGAAAGTTCAAATATCTTAACAGAAATGTTCTAACTTCCTTAACAATTATCATTCCACATTCCGATTAGAAGGTTCATCCATTTTAATGTTGGCATACAATCGAGGTACCCATAAAATATTCAAAATAATAGTAATTATAAAAATCTATTAATTCTTTATAAAATTTCTGAGGATCTCCTTGTTGTTTAAAGGAGGTCAAACATATAATCAAAATACGTCTTGCCAGAATGTATATTAATTTGTAGTTTCATAGTATTAATTAATATAAATTAATTAAGACTCTCTTTAAAACTGATAATCAAAGAAAGACAAATCGATTCTCGGAGATTTTCGTTGCTATGGTTTCTGATAAATCCTCATTTTATCACATCATTTTATAATTTATCTATTCATTATTTTCTTTTTTACACTTAATTTATTGTGATTTGTAATTAAATTGTAGGAAATATTTCACATTTAGAATAAAATTTATACAAAAATCAAATTAGAGGCGCAAAAATAATGTTTTTTATGAATTATAGTTTAATCGATATAATGTTTCATGTAGCAATCCTCCATAAAACTAAAACAAACAACTTTTTGAAAATTTATTATTATGAACAAATCATTAATTAAAACAACATAATTAAAAAATATTGTTTAATAAAATATTAATAATTCAAATTCAAATGGATAATTTAAATTTTGATAATAAAATTTTACGAGAATTAAAGTTGTTAACTTTACATTTAAATTGATTTTTTATGTGATTGATTTAGATGCTCTTCACGTTTGTTATTTGACAACATTTTCGTTTAAAGTAAGTATTACTATGATAAATTTAAATATAAGCATCTGTTTTACAGTTTGTTTTGTATTTTTTATACAATCAGTAATTGTGGCCCTTTCAAAAACCGTTACTCATTCTCTTTTGTCTTCTTGGTGAATATCGGTGAATATCTCGAATTGCAACGTCATTTTTCGTGTGATGTCTCGAGTTTGAGTATTGTTTATTATCGATCTGAATACGAGATCTTCACGCAAACGATATTTATGTCCAAAATTCCCTCTTTTATATTCTTTATAACATTGTTTTCGTGTATCGGATTGATACTAAAATCTCTCAATAATTTCGACATTATCATATTTCAAATGAAACCCAATTCATTGATCATTTTTATTTTTAAAAATCTGTGAGGAGATTCCGCTCTGTTACTTATTATTAAATTTAAAAAAAATATTTATTAAATTTAACAAAATTTTTTAAGCAAGTATATATACACCTAGAAAAACGTTTAAATCGAAAATTAAAAATTTTCAAGTCTAAACCGTGTAAATCGAAAAGCTTGCAGAAAATGCATAATTTTGCTATTTAACAGTTGTGATTTTTTTCAATATTTTTAGGTGTACACAGAAATAAAAATAAAATGCATTGACAGGTTAAAATATGTAATATATTACGTAAACACTGTTTTTTTTATTTAATTACAATACATTAAACAGAAGAACAAAAAATAAAACCAAAGGTGTTTTATTATTCTTAATCACTGTCAGAAATTACTCTAATTCTTTTTTTTCGGAATCGAAGGTTCGAATGCACTTTCATCACTCGAAGTTATTTGTGCCGATTCGATGTTTGAAGAAGAAATATTTACATTATGAGTGAAAGTAATAAAATCGGTTATTAACAATTGCTTCGAATTTTTTGTAAGATCTTTGTAAACTTCTTCATATTGAGCCAAGCAGCCATTTATGTCACATTGGAATCGTAAAGCCATTTCAAAGTTTGTGTCATTTTGTATAAAATGATTACCCAGCTTTCTTCCCAATGCGAGTTCTTCGCGGATGACTTCAGCAGTGAATTTTAACTGGTACTATTTCCTCTTCATCAGATTTGTCAGACTCACTTTCGCAAACTAAGTTAACTAAATCATCCTCATTTAGTTCTTTATCAACCATTAACTCTGCGATATCACCATCAGTAAAATCACCAAAACCTTCTCCGCCCAATGAATGCGCCATCTGTACTATTTGCGAATATTCATCATTTAACGTTGAAATGGAATGTTCACTTTTGACTAAATTTGAGCACAATTTTTTCCAACAGCTAATCACAGAGTATGATAAGGCTATATGATTCACACAGTCTAATATTGTAAATTTTTTCCAAACAGTAATACCTGTTAAAGATTCATTGTTCTCCATTTGTTCCAAAATATATGCAAAGGCTCGTTTTATGTACAAAGCTTTAAAAGTATAAATTATGCCTTGGTCCAATGGTTGTAATAATGAAGTTGTATTTTTTTGGTAAAAATTTTACTTCAACGTTCTCATATTCTAGATCTTGTGGTCGACCCGGCGCATTGTCAATTAACAAAATCACTTTAAAAGGCAATCCCTTTGAACTTAAATATTTTTTGGCATCTGGGATAAAACATTCATGAAAGCATTCAGTAAACATTGCAGCAGTAATCCATGCTTTCTTATTAGCCTTCCAATAAACGGGAAGATTATTGATGTTTACTCCTTTAAAGACATGGGGCATTTTTTATTTGTTAATCAATATGGTTTCAAAAAAGCGACTCCGGAAAAAAAGACTTTATGTGCTTGAAACACTTTGATAGATTTGAGTAAACCGTGTAAAAGCAAAAACCTGTAAAACAAGGGCCGTGTAAATCGGGGGATATATATATATATATATACCAATTTATATTTACACATCAAGAAAATTCATCACACCGAGAAGATTTTTCTTCAAATTATTCAAATTAAGCAATAAAATTTTATTTAATTACAAATTTTAATTTCATTAAAATTTTTAATTATTATTTTATTTAATTCTTTTTTAAGTATGTTTGTTTTGCTTAATTCTGCTTTAGTTCGATCAATTTTTCAACTTTCTCAATCACAGAGGATCACGAAATTCCAGGGGCAATTAAAAACAATTAGTTTATTTATCAAAAATAAATATTTGAGAATTTCACCGGTCTTTACAAACAAATCATATAATTAATATTTAACAAACGTTCGCGATCGTATAAAAATTCATTATTATCGTACGGATTGTTAAGATCAATTACACAATTAAATTTCTAATATGTATTATTATTACATTTAGAGTGATCACAAATCACAGAAGTTCTTTCATAATTTGTCATCCGTCTAATTAGTGTAGTCACTGAAATTTTTATAATGACTATTCGAATAAATTTCCTAACATTTATTACTATTTTAACTTTATAATATTTCAAAAAATTAGGAAAAATAATTCAAACCTTTAAAATGATTTTAAATAAACATTATACATGCTTATTTTTATTTTTGAAAACATTACTGATATCAGAAAATATCCCATTTTAGTACTTTTAAAATTTAAATTTTTTAGAGATTAAATTTTCATTAATTTTAAAAATGTTAATTCTGTTCGAATGCAGTTATCGTGAATGTAGTAATGCATTAATTTTCATTCATACATTGTTGTGGTGAACTTTTAATTTTGATGAACTTTAAATTTTTGATATTTTTTAAAAAATCATATTTATATTTCAGATAAATTAAAAATATTGTTCGACTAATTAAAATGAAATAATCATTCAATAAAAATATAAGTTTATAAATAATATTTGTTACTAATTAAAATAAATAAGATTTTATAAAATATATATATTATAGGTAACATTTGTACCAATTAAATTGAAATAATTTTTGTAAAAATTATATTTCACAGATAGTATATTACTAATTAAAATGAAATAAGTTTTGTAAAAATTTTAGAGTAATGATAATATTTAAATTAAATTTAGACAAATTTTTATAAAAATTAAGTTTTAAAAATTCACAATTAAAATATCATTTTCGAAGTTAAAGAATATTGTAAAGAAGATTTTGATATATTTTGTAACACTATTTAAAATAAAATTCGAATGTTTATTGTACACGGAAAGTTTTATTAAAAACAAATAAATTTTATAATTAATGAATCTCTATTAAATAATAATAAATTTAAATGTTGCTAAATATTTTTGTATTTTAAATTTAAGTTATTTTTGCAATTTTCTTAAAAACAATTTAAAAAGAAATAATTTATATTCAAATGATTTAAAATAAAAAAAAATCAAAATTGAATAAAATAACATATTTATATATTTATCGATATTATTATTTATATTTAAAATTTTGAGATCTGGATTATGTAAATAAAGTATTGTTCCTCATAAATTTGTTTCAATAATGAAAATTAAAAATAGAAAAAAGTTTACAAAATTATGAATTCCAATTTTAATCACGAACCTAATATACATAATTGAAAGTACTCCTCACACGGATAATTTAAAAATTCTCAGAAATCATTTTATAATGCAAATAATTTGTAAATGAAATCTAAGTATAAATGTTTTACTAGGATTTTCCAAAGGATGATTTGATTTGTTATTAGCATAAAACTTTGAAGCAAGATGTGAAAGTCCTTAACAGACTTGGTGAGTAAGCGAAAAATGGTGCAAATTTCCTCCACTACAACGATTAATATTCAGAGGAAAATACAGGCGAAAATTGGATTTGATTAAAAAAAATGATTGTTAGGAATTTTTTATGAAATATTTTTTTAATTTTTGAAATAATTATTGAATTCAAAGTGTCATTTTAAAATCCAAAAAAATTCAAGAACTAAATAAGGTCATATTAACTATGATAAGATTTCGTAAATTTAAATTAAAAAAATGAAATTATGTAATTGTCAGAAAGTAAAAAAAGTCAAGTGGATTATTAATACTATATTTATTTTTATTATACCGGTTTAAGATTTATGGAATAAATAGTTCCTCAAACGTAAAAAAAATATTAATTAATTTAATTTCGATTAAATTTGTTTAAATAAAATGTATTAGACATTTTTTTGTAGAGAAATAAAATTTGAAAAAGTGATGTCGACTTCTAATATCGATTGCGTGGAAGATGTTCCAAAAACATCTTACGAAGATCATATTTACTTTTTTTGTAAGACATCGCATCACCCGGTGATTGTTTACAAATTGTTAAAAAAGCTTCATAAAAACAATTCTATATAAAATTTAAGGAGCTTAAAGACAAGTTTGTTGAAAGCATAAAGTATTATTACGAAGATAAAATATTTTTCCTCTGTAAAAAAGAACAAAAGATGATAATATAATATGGATTAAATGTTAATAATATAATATTTATTATTATATTTATTTTGTACATAATATTTCTTCTTAATGAAAAAGAGAAATTTAAGGATAAATGGGAAATATTCAAATATTATTTATTTATTGATAATTTGTTTGCCCCTCAAATAAATGATGTTTATCCATTAATTTGGATTGCGAAATGAGATTGACTAAGCAAAATGATCTCTGAAAAACGAAAAGTAAATAAAGATTTATAAAGAAATTTTGAAAAAAAATCAATTAATAACATTAAAATTCTATCAAAAAATACATTAAATATTCGTTTTTGATAATAATTTTAGAAAATAAGGGGTCATATGTTTTCCGTTGCCAAATAAATAAAATAAATTTTTTAAATATTGACAAGAAAATCCCTTTAATAAATGTACAGACTGTTTGAGCCATTTTGTCATTTTATCTCATATGTCTTATATTGCACCATGAAATGCCAGACTGAAATTCTTTAAAATATTTTAATATGATTGAATGAATCAATTTGCATGTTTTACCAAAGCTGAGTTGACTGGGATCGTGATTTCAATAATTTAAATAAAGTATCCATAAAGTATTTTAAAAAAATTAAACAATAAACTATTGTCGGTGGAGCCAGTGTTGTTGCGGGTGGGAGTTCATTAACTTTTGGTTCTTGAGCGCCGCCGAGGCGATGTATTAGAACTTTGAGTCCCAATCAAAGCGACCTTCATTCACATGTACAACAAAATGACTGAAGTGGATCAGGCAAGTGTCAAAACACTCCAAATGAACGCTCAGATTGAAGAAGTGAGGTCCAGCGGTGGCTGTCATGGATGGTTCATCCCTATAGGTCCGGGTGCGTCAAAATCTTCCACTCGAATACTGAAATTTTAAAAGCAAATCAAATTTTTTTTAAAGAATAGAAAACTCCTAATTTAGAATAGACGAGGTTCAATCTTGAAAAATTTTTTGTACAACAATATAACATAATATTTAAACAAGTTTTGTTTAATTAAATTTCTGAGGAACCTTTTTTTCATTTTTCTTGCACAAACCAATAAAATCAAAAATAAATTGTGAATATAAATAAATAGTAATTAAATGTAAATTTTATTATTTTTGAAATCTTTAATTTTGTATTTTTTATAAAAAAATATATTAAGATATTAAGAACATGTTTATTAAATATTTTTATATATTTAACTTAAAGTAAGTAATTTGTAAAAAGTTATTTAATTAGATTTTAATTGAAAAATGTTAAAGGGTTTCCCAAAATCGTCCAAAAATCCATTTCATTTTTTGTTAGTTGAGTCATTTTAAAATATTGGTGAGTAAAAGATAAATTTTAACAAATAGGGATTTCAATATATTTTGCAATTTTGCTTGGTGTTCACTATAAATGCTGGCCAGGTTGCTGGAATTGTGAATGGCGGTTTTGGTAAAGATTCTATCACAAACAAAGATGCGCAATTCCGCTTTTGCTGATGTCGATCTGTTATATATGATGTCAAGTCCATAACTTGGACAGAGAAGTACATTGTAGAAATGTCTAAAAACTAAAGAAATTATCGCAATTTACCGACATATAATCAAAATATAGTTGAAGAGAGACATTGATCACAAAACAGTTTGAAATAGATTGCATAAGGTTGGGTTCAAAAAGAAGTCCGATATGTTGACTCCATAAAAATAGATGCTAAAAGTATGATGGATCGAATTTCCATTTTCGAAGGTTTTCCTATCCTCAGATAAGGTAAAGTAATATTAAATCGTACTTCTGCCATCTATGATACAATTTTTCATCTTTCTCTTTTATCTTTTTTTATATTAGTTATTATCTTATAGCTATGTTAAATTATTAAAATTGTGTGAATGTTAATCACAAATTCCTTTTTGATTGATCCTCAAGTTTTAATGATCACGTTGAATTTTTTTTATTTCAGGGATAGTGATCTTTTTTTGCTCTGTAAAACAAATGAAACTCTCAATATATTTTTTAATTGATTTCTCAGTATTTTAAAAACCCAGTAAATTTTTATTTGAACTCGGTCAAACATCAATCGAAAATATACGATCCTCGGTTTCTCGATCCATATATGCAAAATCGTATGGGGCCGGACAGTTGCTCATACGGAATCAAAACGTATACACACATTCCGCGTAAGGAAGGGGTTAAACAGTACTCTATTTGTATTATTCTTTCTTGACTTTATATTTTGATAATTATCATAAAAAGAGAAATTCCAATTAAAATACGAATCATATTTTAACATTCCGCACATTGTAATATATACAGTGATATATATATATATATATATAGTTTTCTCATATACATTTTACTATAATAATAATTTTTATTTTTATATTTTTTGACTTAGAGGTAATTTAGGAGCAGTACACCTGAATGAAAAATAAAATAGAAAGTAATAACAAATGTTATTATATCTATTAAGAACACCAACATGGGTTTTCGAACTTTTATTTTCAACACAGTCAGAATTGTCTTTTGGACAACTTTCAGCAAAACTCTCGTCATTCGACATCGTTCTAAATTGATAATTTTTTATTAATGTTTGTTAATAAACAATTATTCGAACAAATATTTCATTATTTTCTGATTTTATTTTTAAAGTTCAAATTTTGTAATTTTATTAATAATTTTATCTACATATTAATTCTATTCAAACAATGATTTTTTGTAGAGAAAAAACATTTATTTAATGTAAAACTTAGTTAAAAGCTATTTACCTTATTTAAATTTTTAATATGAAAATTTGAAAAGATTTAATATTTTTAATGTTTTTAAATATCTTATGCTGTACTTTAAAATGTAAATTATACTCGAATAATTATCTATTGTAAACATCCAAAATATCAATTTTCCATCTGGGTGGGAGAAACACATTTCCAAATACTAAACTCAACATACAAAATTCAACATACCAATTTCAACATACCAAATTTAAAATATTCCTCTCAATATCCATTAATTATTTAAACGATTATTATTTTTACTACTTAAAGATAATAAATGATAATTAATGATAATTTTATGATAACTAATTTAAATGAATTGTAATATGCGACCAAAAATACAGAACAAGGATCATATAACATAAAATTCAAGTAGTTTTATCATTAGTTTCCAATATTAATTAAGAAGTTAGAAATCATTGAGGTATTCAAATTGGGACGCGTATTAAACTACTATGATTGGCATTGTACCGGATATTGCCGTAAATAATCCCTCGGACATCTTTCGGAAAATCATATTTTTTTCAAGAAAATGAGTAATTGTACAAAGTAAAAATGATTATTCATAATTTTATAAAATATACTATACTTTCTTTTAAAAAGTAATTTCTTGAAAATTTCCGAAAATAATCCCGGCTAAAAATACGCTCAAGTGCTTGAGCCTCAAGGGATTATTTTCAGAGGAATCCGGTAAATAGGTTGACTATGTAAAAAAGAAGAAAGTTCCGAAATTTCAAGATTATAAATTGCTTAATTCAATATTTATTCTTTGATCCTATTAGCCGTCTGAATCCAGACCAAATTAATTATGAAGTTATAGTTACATTTGAATCGGAGATTATATGCCAAATAATTTATATATAAATAAGTCAGTATGATTTTCATAGCCTAAAAATGATTAAATCTGTCAAGCCAAGCATGTTGTACTAGAGAAGAGTTACCATTATAGAAAGCCTTCAGTCTGAAAGAACGGCTATTAAAATTAGAAACTTTTCTGATCCAAAAGATTGACTGTTAATGACGTTTTGAAGAGATACGAGGCCGTCAAACAGTCAGAGGTAACCCTTTTCACTCCGATGAGGAAAATAAAGGTTATGCAGAAATCAAAAAATACTTCTGACATCATCTGCCCTATCCTTGAGTAGCTCCAAGAACCGGACGGTGGTAGTAGTTTGCTTCTGTGCTCATTAAAACACGAAAGTACTGGTTATCATTTTGTTTTATCTAATAAAAATATTTTCATCTTATATGCCAAAGTAAAAATGAGGAATTTCTTCCGCTTGAACTTAAGGATATCCCTGTAGTCAGCAAAACCATGTTGTAATCCAAACTCCAGAGCATTGTGTCAGGGAATGGTAATGTCAAGCAGCCTCTTGCCTACTAGAAGAGGGAAATGATCATGAAGGAAAGTTTATTCGGAAGTCTCGACGACAGTGGTAATACTGTAAGTGGAGACTGTGCAATCTGAGACGGTATATTTAACAAAAGTGTCATTTAGTTAAAAATTGACTCTGAAAATATATAATAAATTTGTCTAAAAATGTGTTTGTTTGTTAGTTTGTTTGTTTGTTGGTCATGCTGTAATTAAAATGAGAAATTGAGGAGGAACCATAGCGAAACCACCTTAGGATGTGGTCAATCTGGATAGCCCGAATCGGTTTAGTATGTGCAGTACCGTCGCTGAAAGATGCTGGGAACCGACTTAATTGACCGACTGTTAAATCATCACAGATTTCGAAACAATAGATAATAAATTATAATTATTACAATTTAAAAATTAAAACAAAAACTTTCAAAAACGAAAAGTCAGTTCACCCTTCATATATGACGGATATTTTTCTAGTGTTGATGTGTTTTGGTCGATAAACATTTGACATCCTAACAATCAGGGAACCGGTCTTTTTGTCGGAGTTTTTTTGGTGCAGTATTATTTTGAAATTTTTTTGAAAGAATTTAAAGAATATATATATATATATATAATATTTTGGCTCTGATTTTAGTAAAATAAAAAATATAATATTTAAATGTCAAAAAGGAATTTAAAGAATATAAAAATTTATTTCATAATTGTGTACTAAACAGAGGAAGTAATCCTATGATTCTGTCTGAGCAAATCGTTTAACAATATTTTAAATTCTTTCATCTGCTTTTATATATTTAAGGCGTTTATGTCTTGGGTCATTGCCATCAATTAATTGTTCGTGATAAATATCTGCTCCTTTGAGTTTTTCTTATACAGTTAATAAGTTTCCTTGAAATTGGAGGACAAACACTAATTTCTTTATATATTTTTTCTGTGAGCTGTTTCTGCATAATTATGAATCTTATCACTTTCTACGATTGTTTTATTTTTTTAGTTCTACATCCGAGAAGGAAAAAGCGGAGCAATTCTGCAACTTCCTCGTCTCATTCACCGCCCAATATAATTATTGTCAAACCAATACAACAAGGAAGTCAGGTCTTGAGGTAAATCTTCTGACAGAGCACTGATGTAGTTATCTAAATTATCAATATGTACAAAACTTAGGGCAACCACCATTTTAACTTTCAAAGCATATTCAAGGTTTGAATTATATTCACTCTGCAATTCAATCCGTTTTACTTGTTTCTGCACATTATGAGCTAAATGAAAAAAGCAACCCTGAATTATAGCACCTGGAAAACATTGTTTCATTGCAAAAATATCTCCTAATTCAAAATCACAAGAAATTACTTTGGAATTGAAGCCAGGAACTGTATCGCGAATCATATGAAACAACTGTACATATGTTTCCTTTCTATTATGAAGAAGCAATCCATATATAACAGGATGGACTCCTTCATGTTTTCCTGCAAGAATGAAATAAACCTGCCCAAATAATGGAGGTACTCATTTAAATGCATTAGATTCTAACAAAAAGTGTCCAACTCTGTCTACTAAAAACTAAAATCCTTTGTTCTGATTGACCACTCTCAGCAATTAAAAAATTCTCCCTTTCATCATTTGCCATTACATAGTTTTTATAATCAACAGGTATTATCAGGTCGCAAACACTCTGGTGATTAGGAGCAGCAAGATTTAATATATTTCTTCTTCTATTTGTAATCCAAATCATTGATTCAGTATTCTTAAGAGCACCTTGTGCTGCTATCGAAATGTGTTCAATGCAGCAATTTATGATTGCCGATGAATTTTCTTGACTTCGTCTAGCCAGAATCTAGACATTTGTTTTTATTGCAGCTACTTCTTACAGCCAAAGCTGAAGATCTATGTGAACGATAATTTATCTTTTTACGACTTTACGATTCTTAACTTACAGACGAGCCTTGTACCCTTGTACTTAAAATTTTAGCAACCATACAAAATTTCAATAATATTGTGAGGTGTAGTTACACAATCAACAATTTAAAATATGATATTTGTGTGTTGTGAGTGTTTGTGAGTTTGATTGACATGTGACATAATAATCTCGAATCATTACATCATTACATCATTAATCCCCATATATAAAGAATGTTGTGTGATTTATTAATATAATTTAATTAACCGACTTAAGACCTATAAATAATAACAAAGAGATTTTAGAAATATTACCTATTAAAACAAATTTAAAATATTTTAATAAACTATAATTTGTCAAATTTATTTATTATTAGTCTAAACTTTTTTTAAAATAAAAAAATATAAACAAGTAATAAATTTTTAAGAGCCATTATAAATTTGGTTACTATAAACTAAAATATATTTCAAATTATTTATTATTAGTCTAAACGTTTTTTTAAATAAATTATAAAAAATATTCAACACCCTGAGTTATGTGACAAAAATTATCGGTTAAGAAATACGTCACCAAATATGGAGTCAAAAAATGGTGCCAAAATAAACAGCGTCAAAATGACTCGGCACCAAAAAGACCTGTGCCTTAACAAACAAGTCTAGGTATCCTTATGACAACTTTCTTCGAGTTTTTTGTCAAGCTCTGATGGTACAAGAGTGGGCGCAGTGAGGCGGCCGCGGCGGGCCGGCGACGGGGGGTGGATGCCGGGACGCGGGGAATTCAATTCGCTTTTATCTTTATCGCACTCGTCAATCGAGATCGACTCACTCGATCTAATATCACTCCTGCTCGACTCATCGTCACTCTGTTCCTCGTTGTGATCGAGTTTGATTCTCATGTCGTCGTCCTCGAGATAGTCGTTGCACCAGTACGCTTCATCATCCGTTCTACGATTGATGATAATTAGAAGTTTTTATCGGTAACGAATCGAAAGAATTGTGTGACAGATTGTTGATCGGTGTTACTGGTTTGTATTTTTTTCCAATGAATAGACAATTTCGTCGAGTGGACAAGAAGTACGTTTTTGTTTAACTCGTATGATTGTTGCCATTGGGAAATTTAAATTGAAAACAAAAAAATTCAATCGATTGGAAACATATTTATTTTTCGACATCAAATTACCGCCCAGATTGTTCATAAATTGATTTGAATTCAATAAAATAAAAAAATAATGGTGACTGTCGATTCAATTTTCTTTAAAAACCTTTTGCGCCGAAAATCATCATTTCTTAATCCGAATAAACAAACCACATAACATTAATAAAATAATTAAAACATTGCTTTTCACCATTAATTAATTTTTTCTTGTATCTAAATTCATTTTTTTCTTTTAATATAAAAACATTTTATCACAAATATTAACCATTAAGTTCTTTTTTTTACAATATAAACTGTTTACAAAGCGAAACAAAGATATCTCATGACAATACAAATAGAAACCCCCATCCACCGAAACGAATGAAGAAAAAGTACACAATTTTCAAATCGCTCCATAAATCTTTGTCTTTCAAAACGTATTTCTTGATTTTATCGATAAATTGATCATCGTAATTTTTATGATCCGATGAATTCAGCAAGAACGAATGATTGATATTTCATCGTGAAACAAGCTCATTGTATTAATCGAAATCTGTTGAAAAAAGAATGCTTATATTTTAAGGTGACAATCAAGCATGTAATAGAGATCAAATGTTACTACAAAGAATTATAGTTCTTAAAAAGGATCCTTAAAATAGGAAGAAATAGCTTTTGTTTGGATCTTTACATAATGACCTAAATATACAATTTTTGTGCAAAGCCTTTTTTCTAGATTCTAATTGTGTACTATGTATCCCATACATAATATCTGCATAAATGAAGGTTTAGAATATGAGGAAGACAAAAGAAAACTTCTTAATTGTTCTTTCACATAAATATTACACTAACTAAATTTTATACGTATGTCCAAATTTTGAGTCTATTTTGTAACAATCGACAGAAATAGATTTGTAAATAAAGATATTTCGAAAACTAATCGCTGAAAACGAACAGAAAACAAGTTGTTCAACAAATTACGAAAACATTGTATAGAAGCAAAATTAATTGGACATCAGTTAACAATTGGTTGAATTGATTTAACATTGAAAGCAGCTTAAAGTGGCCACGTCGATCCGGCAAGATTTTTTAAAATAATTTTTAAAAAATATTTAAATTTTGATTAGTGAATTAAAAAACAACTAACTCCTCATATACAAATTTAGTATAGTGCCAAGGCGGTTATAGTGGCAAAGTCTGGCTGGAGGGATGTGGCCACTATAAGCGGCTTTCACTGTATAAATCTTTCTTCCTTTTTAAATAGTTTTTGTTAAAAGAAACTAAATATAACTGAATATTTTGTGCCGATTTGTCTGTTTACTTACCTATCTATAAAGATCCATAAAAATTGATATAAAACTAAATTGATAATATGTATCTCCTAAAAAAACGATTTTTTTATAATTTTTAATAATTAAAGAAATTTTATTTTCAGGTTTTATTAATTTTATTGTGGAACCATGTTTTCAAACTATGTCGGACATGTTTGATGCCGTTGTTATACTATTTCCGGTTGAGGAGAAAGCTGATGATACGAAAGATTCTGAAGAAGAGCCCATCCTTGTTCGCCCATCAAATCCTACACCATCTCGAGTTGCAAACTCTAACAGGCCTTGGTTTACTCACTTGTTTGACAATAAAGTTGCGTGGACAGAACTCGTCGAAAAGCAGAAAGTAGAATCCGCAGAATAAAGCGCGGAATTTAACTGCAATTTTTCATTATATCGGATATTTTTATTAACATTATAAACTTATATTTTTTGCTGTTAATAATTAGAATAAAGTAATAAAGAATTGAATTAAATCACAAACAATTTGGTTCTTATATATTTTGAAAATTATTATTATTACAGTATTATTCCATAATATAACCTTTATATATTTGTTTGATAAGTTAAAATTCAATTCGGAATTTGGTGAATTGATTTTATAATTATTTTTTGATTTTCAATGATTTTTTGTTAAAATAAAATGTTCCATATTTGCGTAATTTGTTGAATCACTTGTTTAATATTCGTTTTTAACTATTAGTTATACAAATTGTTTTATTTGTTAATCGATCTCTATTGATTAATACAAGGTTTGACTCGAAATTTAGACTTATACAAAAACTTTTTTTTATTTTTTTACTTATATCATAAACTCTTTATATTTGCAGAAATAATAGATTGTGTACCGGTTGGGCCACCCGGGTTAAGTTTTTATTTTTTGGCGAGTTCTTTTATCTTTGAAACAAAAAATAATACCAATTTAGCTGCTCTTTTTTCTGGTCATCGAAGGTTGATGAATATTTCTAAAAAATCAATATATTTTTATTATACAATCATCTATTTTATCTGCAAGTATAGTATGTAAGAATGTATAGGGTAATCCATTATAATCTACTGATATAAAATTCAGCAGTGACTATTGTGAGGATTTTTGATGTCTCTTAAATTTTTGAATTAAAGATAAAAAACATTTAAAATTAATATTAAATTATAAAAAGAAAAAATTTAAAGAATACACCTGCTCGGGGTTGCTGGAAGAACAACCAGGAGAGCCAATACACTAAGGAAGAAACAACTTGGAAGAACTGACAGAATTTAATCCTCAAGACAATCAATCCAATTCTCAGTTGCTGGATGCAACTGTGGGTGAGCCGAGGAACCAGAATGAAGAAGCTTTTGATTAAACGCACAGAGACTACTGATTACCTGAGTTGATGGCAAAATGAAGCTTTCAGTGTTCATTTCCTGGTTTTTACATGTCCACCTTAGCAGCCAAAGGCATATATGGCCATGACATCAAGTTCCATGGCTGATCTTTTATCTCTGGCAAACGAACTGCACAGATTCAAAAGGTCACTGACCTTGTAGGAGGCCTATTGGGATGTCCTCAAGGATTTTAGTTTAGGTGGACCCTCTAAAGACGCTTAGGCTCAATACCATTTGGAAGAGATGGGAGGCACATACTACCCTAACCAAAAATTCACCGTATACCGGATTTTTTTAATCACCTTGTTTCAGAATGAATTAAAAAAAATAAATTTATCTAAATTTATCTACATAATTATATATATATATGTATATATATATATATATATATATATATATAT
>MQRK01212874.1:50279-60933 GCA_001938485.1 Girardia tigrina | reverse complement strand
AATAAATGATTTTTCTAATATCTTCTCGAGAAAACTGCATTTTCAGTACGAATACTCACTAGAAAAACGAAAAACATTCGTAATAGATTTAAACAATGTTTAATTTCATACAAATTAAGAATTTTGTTATAAAAGTTCTGTTCAAATTGTGAAAATTTTAACATATATTGTTAACAAAACTACTGAAGAGTACATGGTAAAAATTTCATTAAACGCGAATGCATAGAACTAATTTTTAGAAAGTTTTATTCATCGGCAGAAACTTTTGAGCCAAACCTGCAATTATGTATTTGTTTTTAGTAATTATTTAAGAGATAGTAAAACCTTATAAATATAAATATATCCCTAGATTTACATTTATTTGTGTTTTTTATTGAAGTATTATCATGAAAGGGGTTTGATTGATAACTTTTTGTCAAAATACTAATTTGGTAACAAGCCGAAGGGCTGACAAAATTCATAGCATTTAGATGAATTGAATTTGTTCTTTATTTTTTTCAAATTGATTTTTTTAGTGTATATATTAATAAAACAGTAAAAACATACATTAAATCAAAATGTTCCTTTGATAAAAATATTTTAATTATTTCAAGACCGGCTGAAATATAAAAAAAATCTTTCAAAAAATAACCCATAAAATTTATCATTATTATAAAGGTCTTTGTAAAGACATTTGTGATCTAAATAAGAATTAATAAATAAAATATAATAGGTTAAGTTTATTTTAATTTGGAGAAGTTTTTAAACTCTGTAAACAAGATAAATTAAATATATATATAGAAGTAAAAATGGATGTTTTTTGATGAACTATTATTGACACTACTTAGATGCATAAAAAGCTTAGAAAAATCCTTTTATATTTTGTCTTTGAAAAAGAGACAGAAAATTCATCGGTAATAGAAAATGTTTTAAACAGATCTAAGTAAACGGAGTCAATGCCGAGAGATCAGGATCACAGCATTCCGAAATTAGGATGTCGGAAATTTGTGTTCGTTATTTATCATTGATATTTCCGTATTTAGTGCAACATCAAAGTAAAACATCGATTAATATTATCTAATTTAATTATGTGCAAAAATTGAATAGTTTACATTAATTTGTTTACAATTTTATTTCAAATGTGTAACAAGTCATTATTCTTTGCTGCATTTGGTTTGTACATACGAGTATTATTAGTAATTAGACTTTTATAACCCCCATCTATCAACATGAGGTCCCAGCGAATTCGAGACAAGCAAAACTGTAAGTGAAATTGTAATCGAAACATTGTTATATCTTTCTTATTGATATAACCTGATTCGTGCATATAGGGTCATTCCCGGGATGTGGGAGCGATATTAAAAAATATTATTTTTAATGTATATTCTTTATACTCTCTTCATAATATATATTCTTTTTATATTCTTTAATATTATGTTTTTAAATTCTATTTATAATTATTATTATCAAAAATCTCTTAAAATAAGTCACAATTTTTAGTAATTTTTGATATTTTCATTTTTAATTTAATATTTAAATTATAATTTAAATGGAATTTTGTTAAAATTTTAATTTACTACAGCTTCGTAAATTGTTGGCCGCTTTAAAACCCATAAATTTTGCGGTGGAAACGCTTGGCCAAAGAAACACAAATTTATTAACTGCTGATGGAATTTTAAAATTTCTTTTTGCTAAATTGAAAGAAATAAATACTGAATTATTCAAAGAGTTTTTATCAGCAATAGCAGCAAAAATGTTTGAGAGAAGAAACAAAGACTTGGTGTCTTTAATGAAATATCTATAAAATAAGGATGTTGAAAGTACACCTGAATTGCCCATCTCAACCAATAGAAAAATAACAAAATTTTGTAAGGAGTTAATGAATACAATATTTACTCAAACTGAACCTGAGACTGAGACTGAGAATATTTTTGTACTTGAAGAAAGCCCTAAAAAAACACTAATTTAAATGAAAAGTTTTCTGTTACGATACATCATGTATCCTTAAAAGCAAATAAAACAGCGGTCATTAAAAAACTTGATTATAATTCTATAGTGAAAAATGAAATTTCTATTCGGCTTTTTTTTCGGCATTTTTTTGCCTTATTCACGAATTTGGTATATCCCTTAAAATAAAAATTTTTGTGAAACGATCTTTTTGTCTCATTTATGTTGGTTTATAATCGCCGTCGTTGCGGATTTAAAGATTCAAAGAGTCTCAAAAACAGTTAAGAAAAAAACATGATTTCAAAACAGACCCATTTTAAATTCAAAATGTAAAATCTTTCAAATGAATTCAAAATAGGTTAATACAAATTTTGTTTGAAAGTTTTATCAAAATATACAACTAACAATTTTCGTCAATTATTTCAATAAAATTTACTTTAAAAAACTTAGAATATTTTTTCACTTTAGATGCGATACATCGTTTCCACAAAAATTCACTCCAAACTCGAACGATCTACATTCTTTCCTACTCCTTCGGCACACATCAAATCCAATGCACCAAATCGGCATGTCAAAATCAATCCTTACAAAGAAGTCTTTGTAAGGATCGAATAATAATAATTATTATTTTTTAATAATTAATTAAAATTTTTAATTAATTAAATATTTTTATATATATTTCATACCAAATTTATAACAAGCAAGCGAAGTAAAATAATTCAGTTAATTATAATTCAAATCTTTAATAATATTATGATCATAGGAATAATGAGTCGATTGCTTCTTGAACGGTCAGAGAGAAGGATGTCGATATAAATATCAACAAATTATTAATATAATACAATGCTTTCATAATTTCGAAACAGAGAGTTTATTGAAAGACCTTCAGTTGCTCTACATAAGCTTAATTCAAGTTGTTTTAATATTTGTGATGTGTGTTTTATTTTAAACTATTATTTTATTATTATTCATATTTCTGTTTTTAGTTAGATTTTACTGCCGTTTTGATTAAATACATGTTTGGTTGATAAAGAAGATTATTTTTGTCTTATAAACGTGATTTTATTATCTGTTAACTCAACACTTTTTTAATACTTTTTCTAATTATGTTTCATATTTTTAAGTATTTTAGGCACAATTCAGACTGAAACAACACTTAAACCAAGTTAGTTCTCAAGGAGAAGAGAGGAAATTGTACATTTTAATATTTATTTCTTCGAAGAAAATATATTTTTTTATGTATTAATTAGATTAATTCTTAAGGAATTGAGAACTAAATATTTCTTACGGTTTTGTGGTTTGGTTGATTGCAACATATATGCAGAAAGTCAAAATGCAAAACCATGGCAAATCCATTGAAATCGACTTCCTTAATCCAAAAATCTAATGAAATCTATTGAAATTTTCATTCAAATAAACGATTTCTCAAAATAATCTCGATTGATTGTTCAAAAATATTTGAAAACTGTTATAAATGACTGAATATTCCATATTGCTCTATTTGCCAAAAACTGATTTCTTTACTATTTCTAGTTAATCAATACAAAAAAAATTAAATTATAATCCAAGATTTACGAACAATTGAGTTTTTACGAACAATGTTAATTAAATTACATTCAATTTTAAGTGTTTCCGAGAGGGAGATAGAAAGAGATAGAAAAAAACTGTCGACACAACGGAAAATTGAATTTAAATTTAAATGGATTGTTTATTTTGACAACTGATAAACGGTAGTCAAAATTATCACTAAATTAATTAATTTACTAAAAATATTTAATTCAAATGTATTATTATGTACAAATATTATTGTTAGTTCCATTTATATCGTTTTTTGATATTCAAATTAAAATTCTTCAAAATTTTTATTAGCACAAATTAATATTTTTTATTACAAACAAGTTAAAACAAATCATCCCTTCCTTTTAATAATCAATTTGACGAAACTTATCTAATTTTTCGAATTCTGATTAAATTTTTAAAACTCAAACTTAAAAATAATATTGAATAAGATTTTAATTTAATCTAACTTATTCTTAAATAATATTCATGTTTTAAAATATAAAAGCACTTTTATTACAAAATAAAAAAAAAGCCTTTTAATTTTAAGGTAATTAAAATTTATTACAAGGTAATATTCATTTAGAAAACATTTTATTCTACAATGTTAAAAATTATTTATATTTATTATTTTCAAAAATTATATATTTTAAAGCATAATTTATTTCAATTATATCATTAAACTTGATTTAAAATTTAATTGTGAATATGTAAAATAATTAAATCATGTTTTAAAATTTTAATCATTACTAAATTATTAAAATTTGTCAGTGAAAAGAAAATTAACTAACTTCTGGTAATTAATTATCAACAATTACTACTAAATTTATAAATTTTTTGACTAATAAGAATTTTAATGATATTCTTTAGTAAGTTTTATATGGATGTAGATTAAGTTGTCCATAATGTTCTGTTATACTTCTTTATAATCAAAAAATATAACTTTAGTATTAATTGTTAATTAATAAGATTTGTATTTTATGAAAAAGAGAAATAATTAGTTTAATTAATTAACTTTGTGAAAATTTTGACTGCTTTTTTTATAAATTGTTATAAAACTAGTTTGAGTTTAGACTGTCAATTTTTATGCAATATCGCAATAATACTAAACAAATACATAAAATTTAAGTTTTTTAATTAAAAACCTGAACTTAATTATGGATTTTCTGGTAACCCTTTGCATTAACCATTCTTATAAAAATGGTACAAATGTAACGACAATTGTAGTTAATCGAAAATTAATCATAAAAATATTTGTCTAAGAGATTTGAGTAATCTTTGAATAGTTACATTTTGAAGGATTAATGGTTTTAATTATGTTAGGAGTTATATTTATTTAATATTTACCATAATTTAAAAATACATTATATATTTTACTGCATAACAAATATTCTTTCATAAAAGAATAACAACACAATTTTCACACCTTAAACAACGTTTATTTTTAATAATAAGTTTCTGATGAATTAGCAGTTTAATACGAAACCATTTTTTAGTTTAAATTCAAGATTTTAAATTAAATTCTAATTTCTTCAATTTAAAAAATGTTATAAGTTAATATTTTCATATCGTGTTCTCCCTATTACAAAGTATTAAATTTTTGACAAAAAAAGCGATAGTGGCTTGTAATGAGTTAGTGACTTGTATTAATTTTCATTAAAAAAATAATAAAAATTTAAATAAAATTTCGCATATGAGAATTATATATAATACATCACTTTAACATATCAACAATAAGCATAATAAATATAATATCTTATAACTTCAACAAATAAGTCTGGTTACTTTTATTCCAAATGATTTTATTGGATTATCAAAAATATTTTATATAATTTTAATTCAAAAATTAATCAGAAATAACGGGAGAATAAACACGATTACTCTTAATAAATATTTTAATTAAAACTTTTTTAAGAACATGATATTAGCATGTTTTGATGAGTTTTCTAACATCATCAACAATTATATTTTTTACAAATTAATAAAACTAATAGGCCAAAATAACAATATGATAAAAATTAAATTTATTAAAATAAGATAATGGTAAAATTTTTGTTAATTTTGTGTATTGAGGCAGCTTTCATTTCCACACTCTAATAAAAATTTCTTCAAACGGTTTTGAAACTCTTCATAAATGCTTAAGGTCCTTCAGTGGATGATATTTTAATTATTTGTTTATTTTCATTATTTTTTACATCTTTTAAACCTTTTTTACTGGTACACATATATTAAATTTATCTAAATTCCAGAGTACGTGAACTTTCATCATATGTAAATGTAATTTACTATATTTTTCTTTATAATTCAGATTGGTATGCTACATTGCTCCTCTAGAAAGAATATCAAGAAAAGTAAGTAGATTGTTAACTTCAAATTATGTAGTAATTTAATAATATGATTTATATTACCGTATTTATCGGACTATAAGTCGCACTCGCATATAAGTCGCATCCCATTTTTTTTAATTTTGAAAATTAAATTCAACTGCGTATAAGTTGCATATTTTAGTGACTTTAAATTTTGAATCAAAAACTTATTTTAAATTATACAAATGAATAAATCATTAAATTTAAATTAATATTATTTTAATTGTGACTTTAATTATTTTTGTTTTATTAAAATAATTTGAATTGAAAATCCACGTTAAAAATGAAGAAAACAAGAAGATCATTTATGGTCGAAAGAAAATTGTAAATTATTGCTTATGCTCAAAAACATGGTAACAGAGAAGCAGAAAAAGAATTCAATATAAATGAAAAAAACATTCGGGATAGGAGAAAATCGAAAAATCTTTTAAACGTAATGTTGAAAAAAAAGAAAGCAAAAGAGGGGGATTTGCAGATTGGTCCGATTTAGAAAAGGCCGTTAAAAAGTATGTAATTGAGAAAAGGGAGAAAGGGTTTTAAGTTTCTACAATTGACATTAGATTAACAGCAAAAAAAATGGTAAAATATGATTTTAATATAGAAAATTTGAAAGGAACGAATGGTTGATGCACAAGATTTATGAAAAGAAATAATTTAAGCATGAGAGCAGTAACTTCAGTCGGACAATCTTTGCCAGCTGATTGGGAAGAAAAAAAAGAATCATTTTTACTTTTTATTAAAGATAAAAAGAGAGATATCGATTTGAAGCATCTTGGGAATATGGATGAAGTTTCTGTTAGTTTCGATGTTCCGGATACAGGGACAGTTGATGAAAAAGGAAAAAAAATATATTCTGATCAAAACAACCGGAAATGAAAAATATAATTTTACAGTTATATTAACTCTAACTGCCGATGGAAAAAATGTAAACCAATGGTGATATTTAAAAGACTAACAATGCTCAAAGAAAATTTTCCAAAAGGAATTATTGTTGAAGTCAATAAAAATGGATGGTCAAATAGTGAAATAATGAAAAAATGGATACAAAAAATTTGGATAATAAGGATAAGTCGCACACGCATATGTCTAACAATTTTTTTTAATTTTCATACTTTTTTTCGTATAAGCCGTGGTTTATAGTCCGATAAATACGGTACATAGATTTGATGAATTGTTCTTTTCTATTATAATTATACGGAAATAAAACAACTAGCAAAAATTAGGAAAAGATTTTAGTTTTCAAGGAATAATGTTTAAAGTTACAACTTTATAGAAGAGAAAATCACTAATAAATTGTCACACTGGTCACTAAATACTCATACTTCGAATTCTTTTCCTTTTTGATGTCCTTATGAATTAATAGTATTAGTTGTATGAAAATCATGTTGAAATTGAATTATGTTATGATTTTTGAAAGATTGTTAATAATTAAATAGGAATATAAAGACAGAAAAATTGTAAATTGTTATTCTGGGATAATGAAAATACAACCGATTTTTTATAATTATAAATAATGATTAATTGATTTATTTATACATCTAATTTTTAATTACTTTCATTACAAATCAAATTTGTGATATTTAGGCCTTAGTATTTTAAAATTTTAATTGATTTCATTAGTACTATCTTTTACAAAAATTATTTTTCATGTTTTTGGAATTAAAAGAAAAAATAATTCTTTAATATCTATTACATTTTATATCCCCTTTAAATGTTTTCATTTATCATTATAATCAATAATTATTTTAAATTATTTATTTTTTTTATTAATTAGAATTATTTATAATTATTTTAGAATCATTTATTAATTAAAATTATTAATGGAAAATAATTAATTTGATAATTTTGAAATTCACTAAAAAAATATTTTCAATTAGCATTAAAAATAATAGTTGTTTTAAATAATTTTTATTATAATTATTTATTTAAAAAAATAATTTATTCGAATTTTTTAAATTATTTTTTATTTGTTACTATAATTAATAGATATTATTTATTTTTTATTATTCTGAATTTTCAAATTGCTTTTAAAATTTTAAAACTAAATTTTAGTTGAATTATTTTTTTTAAATGATTTTATATTAAATAAATTAATTTTTTAAAAAAATACTTTCTTAATTATTGCAACAACTTTAATGATTTAAATTTAATTTTATTTCAATTTAATTTATATATTTATCATAATAATATTTTGAAAATATAAATTGATTAATAAATATTAATAAATGAGCTATTGATTTGACTTGATACTTTTATAATTCTTTTTATTTGTTGGAATTAATAGAAAATAATTTATTTAAATTTTTTTATAAATTTTTTATTTTAAAATAAATAAATTACTCTATAAATAAAAATAACTTTAATTAATCAAATTAAGTTTCATTTTAATTTAGCATCTTTATTTTAATAATAGTTTGAAAATATTATAAATTAATTAAAATAAATTAATATGAAATTAAAATTACTGTTATTTTAATTATTATTGTATATTATTTGTTTTTTATTATTCATTGAAATTAATAAAAAAGAATTTATTCAATAAATTATTAAAACATTTTTAATTAATTAAATTATTTAATTACAAAAAAATAAATACTCACTGAAAAGGAATCATTCGAGATTCGTTCTTATCGAGCACTCCATTCGAATCAGCATTGTCGGAAGCCGTGCTACCTTCAGCCGTCACGAGCTAAACGACAAAACGAACATCACTCAATCAAACCAACATCAATCAACTCTGTAACTAAAACTCACCCACGATATCACTCTTCCTTTAAAGCACGGTAATTTTGCATCATCGTCCGTAATTTCTTCTTTAACAACACTTAAAAAACAAAAATAAAACCAAAAAAACAATCGCTATTTATTTAAATAATCTCAAAATAATTTTAAAAAAATCAATCGCAAGAAATATGAATCCAAGAAATCGTTCGAATGAATCATAAAACACGGACAATCGATTCTCATTCTCACCCGAAATCATCGTCCATCGATTTGAAGAAGTATTTGTAATGCGGTCGATTGAGAGCATTTTTCAAGTCGCCCAATGTTACTTTGTCGGGCGACAGATTCAATTTGATCAAATACGGTGTCTCTTCCTCGTCGATGTGATAGATAATTCTCGTTTCATCGGAAACAGCGTTGCCACTAATGGCACAATTGGACATAATTCTCGCACTCTCTCTCGAGATCTGTTTACAATGTTTATTTGATTTTGTGAATATTTACGCTTATTTAAACAAACAAACAACACTCATTCAAATTTCAATATTTTTGTAATTGGAAAAATTTTCTTTCGTTAATTCCAAAGAAATTAAATTTCATTTGAAAAATATTTTTTATATAATTATTTTGCGATAATTTAATTAGTATATTTAATTTGAAAATGGATTTTTTGATTTTTAATATTTACAGGATTGATAAAAATGATAGTATTGTGAATGAAATGTACGTAATTGATTTTGATGATTTCTTTCGATAACACAGAAATTATATTTTAAGAGTTTTACAAACTGATTATCATTTCTTGGGTGAAATAAATAAATGAAGTAGTTTATTGTCTTGTGGGGGGATTGATTCACACATATTTCTTGTATTATGAATTAAATGTCTTTGTTGCATCAATATTTTATTTTTTTGTTTAGTCTTCCTATTTATTCTACACACTAACCTTTCCCTGTCTTACTCTTTATATTTTGGAAAAAAAATAATGCAAATTCATTAGGTGTTGGTGTTAGAGCTAGCGCAGCGCGGTCGCGGGCATAATGCTCTGATGATGGGGATGTGGAGACTATGGGACGAGGGAATGAAGAATGAAAAAGAATCTGACCCATTCGATCAACAGTCATCGTCATTTTGGTTGTCGCTCCTACGTCCATCTTTTTCTTATCTTCGAATGTGAAAAACGTCGGTGTTCCGGGCAAAAAACAATCCAAACTGACTCGGTTTTTACACGCGATCACTAGACTGCTTGAACCAGTGCAAAAATGTGGTGGCCGTTCACACCGTCCTTTACCATTATACCACTCGATCATTTTATCACTGCAAATGGGTAATCTCTTAAAGGGATTCCAGACCACACATAACAATCATGAATATCGAATTGAAAGTTTTATTTATTTTAATTTCAAACTCTTCACAATTTTTACTCACACAGAGAGTCTCATTATCACTAGAGATTACCAAATCGATTTTCACTGAATTATTTTGGTCACGATCATTATTAATGTTTTTTAAAAAGTCCTTATTATGGATGGCGGACGAAATTTTAATGATCGAATCTTCCAATTTTTCCAAATCGCTCTCAACCGCTGCGAGCTCTTCCTTTGAAGGGGTGATTATACCAAGGGAAACGAAAGGTTTTAATTTGAGGAAGTTCAGGTCATTTATTGATGATATCACCGTCAGTAGTTTATTATTATCATGAAATCTTCGTTTAATCTCTCTGCAAACAATGTATATCGTCTCATAATGTGCTGCTTGCAATGACTCATTGGTTTTTCCACTTGGCTGCCTTGTTGATTGTGTGATCATGTAATCTCTGAAACTTTTTGTTTAAGTTCATTGACGCTTTGCTTTACTACTGAATTGCTCTACATTTTCTGACAACAGCAACTGAGATTCTAATAGTATCATTTGAAAGATTTCTCTTCATCTGAGGTTTATGATTTTCATGGCATCGGTAAGAACAGTCTCTCGACGTTGAAGAATTTTGTCTAAGGGTTCAATTAATCCAAATATCCATTTCATCATTGTGTTGAGATAGACCTTTAATTTAATATATTATTTTAATAATTTGTTTAAAT
>MQRK01212874.1:9119-20231 GCA_001938485.1 Girardia tigrina | reverse complement strand
TGTATAAAAAAGTTCAGCTCAATTGGATGACTGAAAGTGGTCGAAAAATCAATCGCAAGATTTGTTCCAGACAAACAGACAAACAGACAAGAAAGCAAGCTAATAAAAACGTGGTAAAATGTGTATTTTTATTTAAAACAGTACATTTAAACAACATCATTTTTAATCTTTTATTTTAATTAATATATTTAATTTAATTTAAATAAGTAGGCGTTAATTATGCCTATATACCTCTCCAACCAGATGTGGAAAAGTTGGTAAGATAAATGCAGGCTTGTACGGTCAATTGAGATATTAGTTTCTTTTCCATGTCTTTGAATTGTGATTACTTTGTTATTGTCTTATCCTCGCAGTACATTATAGGGACCTTCGTAGATTGGTTGAAGTGGCCGGCGGAGCTCCATCCTTACCCAGACTTGTTTACAAGTCAGTAAATCTTTTGGGATGAAATATTTGTTCTCTCCGTGGTCCTTGAATTCGTTCTGGCTGTCTGTAATTTCAATAGTTGATTGGTTGACATTTGGAATGATGACGTCTGTTATGTATCGGTAAAAGATCCAGAAATTGCTGTCTTAATAATTCACATTTATCCAAGGAAGTTGTCGGTCTGATTACTTTGTGGCACTGTTTCAGCTCTTCGAGTAATCGGGAAGGTTTGATGTGTCGGTCCGTTTTCAGCTGGGTAATTTTCCGCAGTGCTTGTTGGACTGTCAAAGAATATTCCTTGATGAGTGCCGTTTTTAGTTTGTCGAACGGGGCTGAGCAATTTGGATCCATGGCCGACGAAACAGAGTCCAATATTTCTGGTGGAAGATTTGTTAAAACGTGAAAATATTTGGTCTTCTGATTTGTTATATTCGCCAATTCGAAGGCAGCTTCCACTTGAGCAATCCAGTTGGCTGGGTTCTTGAAGAATGACGGAATCTTGACTTGAATGTGGCGGTTCTCAGCCACGCTTCTGACACCATTGTGGGAAGATTCCATCTTCAATTGGATTGAATAAAATAATTGGTTGAATAAATTGAAGGCGAAGACACTTTTTTAAAATGTGTATTTTTTTTAAACAGTACATTTAAACAACATCATTTTTAATCTTTTATTTTAATTAATATATTTAATTTAATTTAAATAAGTAGGCGTTAATTATGCCTATAGCAGTGATCAAGAACCTTACTCGATCTACTTGACTGTGAGTGTTCTCTAATTCGTGTTTTTACTTGACTATTTGTCTCTCCAATATACGAGTTTTTACACCCATGACAATTAAATTTGTACACAAGTTTAACTTTCACTAAAATTTAAGTTTCGGATTTCACTGTAAGATAATACCTTCGTTTGGATGTTACGGAAACTATTGTAACATTATCGATATTTTTATAAATGTTATTTTTAAATATTCTTAAACTTTCAATTAAATATAAAAAATAAATATAAAATTATTTTTAATTTACTCGAATATTGAAATGGTGTTTGTATTAATCGAATTTAAGTGTAAATGTTGAATAAGAGTCATTATTTCTTCATATTCCAGACTCATACATTGATTCTTTTGTAGAAACAATTCTTGTTTTGTGCTGAATGTTGAAATCTCTGGATAAAGGCCGCCACACTTTTCACGAATTTGATCAATAACATTATTTTTCAATTTATCTTTATCAGCAGAATTCTAGAAAAAATAATAAAACAAAAACTCTTTGGAATGTTGGTTTATAAATTATATTACAGTAGAAATCGTGTAATCCGAATAAAATAATAAGTCCATAATTAAAATTCGTTTGACTCCATATAATGAAAATCTTGTAATCCGGATGCGTATAATCCGGAAATTCGTTTAATCCGGATTAATTTTCAAGTCAAAGTAAAGAAATTAATTTGTCTAATCCGGCTTTTAAAAAAATTTAAAATAATTGAACTCCTTTTTCTGAAAATGTATTTCAGAAAACAAACTTTTTACCTATATTTTTTAAAAATTAAAAAAACTTAAAAATCCAATTATAGAAAACTTATAAAATCCAACAATTGAAAAACCTAATAAAAGAAAATCTGGTAAATTTTAAAATTAAAAAATCGAAAAATTTCAAAACTGGAAACACCAAAAAATAAAAATTGAAAGAAATGATTACAGTATATTTTGTTTAAACTCATAATTTGTGCATTTTTATTTATTGGCTATTGAGACATCCGGTAAGTTTTTATAGATTTTCAGAATTTTCACCAGTCTAAAAATTATTTTTGCAGATTTTTGACATTTTCTAGATGTCACTTAAAAGATAAAGTATTGAGGTCCCACTGAAACAAATTCATAAAATTGTCTGCTTTCAAGATCAAAAAAAGTCAATGAAACAAAAGGACATAACATTTCATTTTGATATCAAAGTGCAAACTATTAGTTACATCGTGAAAAACAAAGAAAAGATCATAAGCCAATATACTATAGAACTCAATACAGGGACAATAAAACGCATGAAAATAGAAAAATATGAACAGACTTCTAGAGGGTTGTTGGAAGGGTTGTCTGTCATGCAAAGAGATCAGGCATTAGATTTTAAGTCAGAAAGCAACTGGGTTTGCAAAGGCGCTAAAGTAAATTGCAGATGATGGATAAGTAGATATTCATGGGGTAAACAAATGGAAAAAGTAGCATGGTACTTCGTCAAAGAAAATATCTAGGGAAAGTTGTGATGTTCCTCATAGTGCCATTTTACACTGGAAGCGTGTAGTTTCACGCTAGATCATGAAATGACCTAACCCTAACCCTAAACCAAAATAACCATCACAGGATATCCTAAACTGCGATGAATGTAGTCTATTTTGGCCACTGATTCAAGGCAGAACTTTAGCATGTGCTCATGAAAAGTTTCGTGGTGGTAAACAGACTAAAGAACGTATTATTGTCCTCAACTATATATCAATCTCTGATTAAAAATATTCTCTTCTGATAATTGGGAAACTTGCAAATCCACGATGTTTTAAAAATGTTCAACATGTTCCCGCTACATATCGTTACATTTACTGCATAATTATCCGACATAGAGATAGTGGAATTTGTTAACTCGCACCAACACTTGTGTCAAATAATCAGGAAAATGAGTATGATGATTCTGAGGAATTCAGTGTTCCCACTTATTAGGAAACAGTTGAAATACTCCTTACAGCTCAGTGTTTCTTAGTGGCTCACTCTGGTTTTAGGGAATATCATCTCCATGTTGTTGAAAGTCTGATTGAAGATGTATTGTTCCAATTGGTAAAGACGAACAGACAACCAAAAACTGAATTCTTTCACACGAGAAAATAATATGCAATAAGATATGAATGAATACAGTAATATGGGGGTCACTTTTTAACGTTGTTTATTGTACTTTGTGAAAATAATCTATATTTGATGTTACTTAGTAGTTTATTAGGTTTTATTTAATAAATATCTTGCTAATATAAATTTCTTTCTTCATAACATTATTTGAGAATCATTCCAAACAATTTGTGTAATCCCGAATTCGTCTAATCCGGATAAATTATAACGGTCCCCAGACATCCGGATTACGCGAATTCGACTGTATTTATCTTAAATTTGATAATAGTTGTGTTCCGATCGTCCCTCAGGTTACCCTGAGAATCCGACGGAGGTAACAGGGTTTCGCAGTGGATTATCGGCAATTTGATTTTGCTGGGCCAATATTGTGTTTACTTTGTTTAATATCCGCATTTTCCACACATAACTGTTCCAGAGAACTACTCGGTTTAAAATCAACGATGCAATACCCATAGAAAAACTCTTTATTAACATGACTAGATTTATCATTCGAATTTCAATATCCAGTAGCGCGATGGCAAAAGGCCGATGATATGTAATTATTGAAGACACAAATGACCACCTCAAATTTCCACTACTTAATATAATTCCTTCTTTGTCACTAAAAGTAACAGTATCGTCTATCTTTAGTCCCTAAATTTCAGACACTCAAAAAATGAATGGATCTTGACATTTGCCGACATTAAACAATGATTTTTTTAGCTCCAATATCGATATTGATCAATAAATTCTCATATTTAGTGGCTATACAGAGATTATTCGACAGAAATTGAGCAACCATGAGATAATTCGGTAATCGGAAAACTTTATCCGACATTTTTAAAGAATTACTCGATTGATCACAATTAATTAAAATAAATTTATGTTTATTTATCCCACAAATACGAAATTCGCTATTTGATTTAACCTCATCAATTTTCATTAACATCATCAAAAGTTTTTCTTCGTCAAATTCTCTCTCATTATTTCTGCTTCAGAGCGCTTTCCAAAAAAAAAAAAAAAAACAAAACTGACATTATCCAAAACTTTATTTCAAATCTACAATCGATAAAAAACGTTCATATCAATTTTTACCCAGAAAACTCTCGTACAGTTAATTAATTTAGTACGGCAAAACAAAATTCTCAAGGCCATTCAATTACTTCCCATTTTTCTTAAACAATTTTTTAAAAATTAAATCACTTTAATTAGTTCTTTTTCCATAAAAAATATAAAACAAATTTTTGCATCGATTTAATCCTCATACTAAAATTTCAATGAAAGCGATTGTAAATATGACGATGGAAAATTTTCGGGTTTCTTTTTTCAATAATTATTCGACTGGATTATGATTCCAATCGACCGATTTCAGATATCGATTTAATAAGGATTTTTTTAGAAAATTGAATTTTTCTTTTCTCGATAATATAAATAATGATAACAATAAATTTTTAAATTATAATTATTTTAATACTTGAATTTCGAAAAATTTGAAAGAAAAATTTCGAACTACTTGAAAATATTCTATTATTCAGACATTGGCGTGTAATTATAATATCTACCGGATATAATAAAAATTTATGAAACCAAATTTTATTCAAACATTGAATTATCATACTACTGAACAGTCGCTGAGCCTTTTAATTTTAAATGCTTAATTTTTGTTATACTAACTTGTTATAATGTTTCAAATGTTTTATGAAAATAAAGATGACAATAATCTCTTTATCGGTTGATCGAAACATTCAAAAATATTTAGAATTTAAAACTTTATAACTTAATTATTCATTTGTTTTAAGTTTTCGATAAGAATTGCTTTTTGCTAAATTGTCGTCGTGCTGAGATTCTACCGCGCTCAATTGAAGCAGATCCCCTTCAGACAGTAGAAATAATCATATCTAAGCGCGATTGTGGAATTTTCGGATAAACAATATATTGTTTTCAATTTTATCCTGGTATTAAACTTATAAGCAGGTGTTTGAATTCCTCACCATTTTGAGATAGAGTCGTTTTATCAAGATTCTCCTTAAATCATTTGCTTTCTCTTTACGATCAAAGTAACTATAAAATATCCTGATCTATCTTCTTGTTTATCAAATGATTTTTATAAACGCTAAGTTTCTTTGTGAGGAATGTTTTGAATTGTGTGTTGATATTGTGCATGTTGTATGTTGATTCGGATTGTGCCTCTCCTACCCAGATTGATGATTGGTACTTTCTTTAATTCTTACTAATTAAAAATAATTTAATTTTAAAGTAAAAAAGATTGAAAGTAATTTTTGAATGTATTATTTATTTTTTAATGTAATTTAAAACTTTAATATTATAATTTAATATATACTTTTTATGTAATGCTTAGATTTAATTTTAACCAATTATATTCTTTATAATTAATAATTTTTATTAACAGATTTTCATTTATTGAAAATAATTAGTTTGAACTCAGAAATATATTGATCAAGAAAAATGTTTAATAGTGAATGCACTTGTGATATTAATAAATGTTGTAAACCTCATATTGATGTTATGTTAAATTTGAGCTTTACTAATTCTACTAATTTCTGTTTCTTTTAATCTTAGAACTGAATACACTTGCTAGTTAACATGGTACTTGCTTCACTCAATTCGTTTAATAGACTACTGTCGGGCATTCTCGTACAAATATTGTGAAAATGCTTAAGTTGTGCCATATTCATTTCCGTATTGACTCAACATTCTTTCCAATGATAAATTGCCTGCATTAGACTCTATTAGATTTCTCTATAGGACGACTGAAACGTTAGAATTTCGAAATACTGGTTAAAGATCCTCCTGTTTTCACATAAAATATTGTATACGTTGAGTAATATCTCAGTCGAAATTTCTATTGATAGATAGCATGCTCCCGAGATTGCAGAAATCCTTCACCCATTCTACTATACCAAAAATATTTACATGTGTTATTCCCGTTTTCGAATCATCTGCAGTGCACATGAATTTCATTTTATTTGCATTAATTTTCAATCTAAATTCAGAAAATATGTATCTCAGTATTTCCAGATTATGTTATCGTTAAATTTGTATTTATGACTCAGAGATCATAAGAATATGCTAATCATTTAATATACTGATCGATCTGGGTTTGTCAGTTCAACTCCACAATAAAATCCATGAAGTATAGGAAATTTTATCCCTTCATCAAAGACAATGTTAAATAAACAAAATTACCATTATACATTCCAGCCTGAAACCTCTATTCATTTTGAACTTACCTTCTTCTATGGAGGTTGTGAAGCCCTCAGGAAAATGCTCTATAATATCGAGTATCTTTTCTAAGAATTCCGATGTCTCTTTAAATATGCCCAGAGAACCTCTCTAGGTACACTGTCAAAACGTTCTATAGATCAATTAAGAGCAGCACTTTTTCTTTAATCATACGGGGAATATTAATTTTCTGGATCGTACCTTTTCCAGGTGTGAAACTGAAGCGCTTTTGATCTAATTTATTTTTCAATATTGCTAGTTTATTAACAATAATTCTTGTAAAGACTTTGCACATAACTTCAAACTGAAAGATCCCACGCTAATTTCCAAATAAAGAGTTTTTACAATCTGGACAATTAAATTTATATACCCGATTAGCTTGAAATTTAAAAATCGGTTATTTTGATTTATTTGAGATGTCGTTGACACAACTTTGACACTACCTATATTCTTGTAAATACTCTTCTTAAATGATTTAAGAATATAGTATTTTGATTATTTGATTGTACTCTTCAATGTTTTTTTTTAAAAATTTAGTAATCCGTATTTATGTACATAATTTGTCCAATTTAAGCACAATATTGTGATTGTTTTGTTTTTTGTGCACATATTGTTCCTTAAACCAATCGTCATATCACTCTAATAAGTCTGTTTAAAGATACAAGTATACTGATCCTCTCATACTCAGTAGCTGTAGATAATTTGATGTTGAGGAGATTAGATCAAAAGTTGATACCAACTCAAAAGGCAACCTTTGTCTTTTTTAGCGTTGCCACGCACTATAATGGTGACAAAATAATTGCGAAATCACAAAACCTTAGAAAGATCTTTTTCATTTTTCTTTGACATTAAAATCAATTTTATCAAGCAATGAACGTTTTGATAAGTTTATTGTAAACATTGTTTTAGATTGTAGTAAAAACATAAAAGCGATCATAAGATTTGAAACCATTCTCCTTTGGAAAACGGAAAGTCGATCTTGTTTCATCTATCGCAATTTCTTTTTACCACTACTTTCCATTTCTTTTATCTTGATAAGTGTTAGAATCGCTAGGTTCATCAATCGTAGAACCAGAATTAGAACTCATTTGCCAAAAAATAAAAGAACGACAATCAATTATACAGAATAAAAATTATTACAACACCTTCAAAATTAATAAAACCAAAATCTCCTATAAATTTTTATTTCCACAATAAGCGCGTCTTTTTAATTTTCCGCTTCCAATCAAAATAATTGTCACTTATTAAAACAACAACATTTAATTCGTACTAATTAATTTTTTTTAAAAACACTAATTTAATTGTGTCAAAATTTACTGAGGAACTTATTGATAACGATAAACTTGGACTGCAAAATTTCTTTTTATAGTTTATAAATTTATTGATTTAAGTAATAATTTTGTTTTCAAGATATTCTGTTGTAATTAGTTAATTTTCTTCGCTTCTTAATGTCTTATTAAATTCAAAAATTTCTATTCTGTCAATTCAACCCTAACAATAAGAACTTAAGTTTCTTTATGTTCCTTTTTCACTTTTTAAATTTCAAGATATTTCGTCTTCCTATAATATTTTTCTTTGCTCAATAATCTCTTTGATCTCAAGTTTAAAAAGGCATCATTAATTTGTACAGTAATGTTCTATCCGGATGATTCCAATAATATTTTATTATTTAAGAAAACTTTAAAAAATTTGACATTGTGATTTAAAAGACTGACTGTACTTATGTAGAAAAATAATACTAATATAAATTTGGTAAATGTATTTATAATTTAAAAACTTACATCCAACAGATCGCACATATTTATAATAAAATGCATGGAGCCTCCCGGAATTCCGTTCTTCGCCATGTGATTTATTACTCTGGAAAGCTAAACAAAAAAATTGTTCAAATCGTTTAAAAACTATCTGAGATTTTAAATATAAATAATTTGAGAAATATAATTAATCCGATTATTAAATAATTAACGTATCAAGTACAGAATTCAAGTAAATAGTATTTTGTAGTATTTTTCCGTCATGAACAAAGTCAATGCAAAAGATGACTGACAAATATATATGCGCTTTATAAATTTGCTTGAATCTAAGAGCATTTTTTCCAGTATATACACTTGCATATACGTAAAGTATTTGATGCTGATTGATGAGTCATGGTAACTAACTTGTCCAAGATTGTTCGTTTACCATTGGGAATTAAGAACAATGCCTGGCAGTAGGAATTTCGATTTTTCTTACAGGTTTCTTTTACAACACGACAATACAATTCAAAATAATATTCTGTAATGGATTTAGTTGATTTTTCATAGAAATCAGTGTGAAAAACACTTACAAGATTGAGATCATCATCTCTTAATACTTTCAAAGAATTTTCTTCTCCTGAGAGTTTCAATTCTATGGATGATTTTCTGTCTTTTGAAATGCACATCGAGTTTTTGAGCACCAATATCAGAATGAATGTTGAGGTTCTCTTGACAGCATTTAAGTAGCTATTCACACATTTCTGCATTAATAATGTGAAGCACGAACAGCTAGCATAACATCCTTACTCTCAAGAAATGGAACATGTTATGGCCTGTTCCATAGCAGATGTTTAAGATTTTTTAGTGGTTTCTTTGTGATGTTCAGTTCCTTTTGCACTTATTCGTCAGTTTTTTTATTTTATCCACCAATAGCTCGTGATGTACCGCACTTTTCTTCATTATTTATATTCATTCTGGCACTTTTAAATTCTCCAATCCACCTGTAAGTCATAAATCAAGAGATGGCATCTTCACTATAAAAAACGTAATGATGATCAACGACATACAAATTAAAATGTCAAACACAATCCGTTTGTCAAAAAAACGATGTCCTGTGAGATATCACAAGAAGTTATAAATGATCCTTGGGAAAACAAAATCTTTAGACTAAATGAAAAATACAAAAAAAGTTTTGTAATGAAAAGGTTTATGTTTCGGTAGTCACCAGACTACCTCAAAGACTTTCCGGTGGTAGAAGAGTCATGATGGTTCGCCTATTTTTTAAATATTGAGTTCAAATATTTTGTGTTATACTCATTTCAATTCGGACAAAATTCTTTCTCACATTATTTCTTTTTTAAATATTTGATATTCAGATATCAAAAATAATAAAGAAAAATCGTTCAATATTAATTGAATATTGTCGAATTAATTCAAGTTAAAACAATGGTCTGGTCTATTCTGTCAATTAAAATTACCTGCTGAAAATTTGTGCGGCAATTATTGTGTCAAAATGTGTGTTGAAGTTGTGCGCTTGTGCCGGAAAACAGATCGGTATTTATAACCGACTTATTGTGTGTAATGTCCGAAGCTCTCGGGCATGTGTGCAGGCATCCTGTTTGTGCGCGGTTTATTCAGACTGTATGTGTCATAACATCCGCGACAGAACTTGTTTATGCAATTCTTATTCATCTCATCCATAAATCGCGGTTGATTGCCAGTGAGTGCCCCGTTGTTATTTCGTGCACTGTCATTGTATGTTTATTTCAGACTGACGGGGTTGCCAGCTCTTGATTACTAAAATTTCTGGTTGCGCTAGTCGGTAACCTGAACTGGAAGGGGGAGGTTTGTTTCTCTGCTTTATCTCGTTTATAGATTTGCGCGACGTTTGTTCGGATGTCAGGGAATCGATGCATTGCGAGATTGCAATCATCTGATGTTTAGAACAGACTATCGCGGAAATCAGCAGACGGCTGATTCAGCAAAGTCGTTAGTGCGCTTGCACTCTAAAATAATTAATTTTGTTAATTAATTAATTATATTTTCATTTTTCTTCATAGGTCTCACAAAGGTTCCTGAAGATTGCTGGTGACGGTCCTCTGGTTTCCGGGACATCTGACCCTAACGTGGACTTCGACTTTGTCTGGTGTGATACTTCTGGGTCCTATCGGCTTGTGAGGTTACACTAGGCAAGGTTCATTTAAACATAACGGAGATAGTCGAGTTTGACTATCTACTTTTCTTTACAATTGCAATAATTTCATTATAAAATGAAAATTCGCGTTGCGCGTCGTAACACCATGTTTAATTGTATAATTATTAAATAACATTGTTTTCTTTCGTGTTTTAAGTTTTTTGAAAATTGGAATGAACTTTCTGGACAACCAAATAGTTGCAAGTACTATAATTTGTTTTAGATGTAATTTAATGAACCTGCTAGATGTATTGGTCCAGGAACTTATTATTTTTTTCCATGTTTTACAAGTTTTCATTGCTTTTTATCACATTTCATAAATAAATTTTTTGTGTTTGTAATTTTATATTTATGACAATTTATATTATATAATAATTTAAACCAAAAGTTTTTTCAAAAAAAATGTTTTGAAATTATAGCTTTCCCAGAAACTTTCATTTGGTTACATGGTCGATGACTTTGGAAGATATTACAAGATTGCGCTTCAAAATTTGCGTCCGTTTCCCGAATACAAGTCGTGTAATTTTACATGTCAATTATATTTTTGGATTTGTACATCACTTTCATCAGGTGATTTGACTTTGATAAAAATATTAACAAAATGTGATACCGAATAGTTCCTGGTTGTAATCACTTATATATATATATAT
>MQRK01212864.1:15140-31085 GCA_001938485.1 Girardia tigrina | reverse complement strand
TATATATATATATATATATATATATATATATATATATATATATATATATATGTGTGTGTGTGTGTATACATAACGCGCAAAACATTTCCAAAAGAAAGTGTATTTGAACATAAATTAAAACGTATTAAATCATGGAGTATCGAGAGTCACTTCAGTGAGCGTTTCGTTGAAGTTGGAGAAGTACTTCTGGGTTGGAGGCGTCGGGAGAATCGGTCCCACATGACAAATTCCCTACCTTAATAACATCAGTAAAGAAAGTTACTTTGGATAGATATCTCAACTCAATAATAATAGTTATAGTCCTCGTTCAATTCCAAGTCCCGAACGTTCAAGTTGCCCCTTGATGGTCTCTAAAAGGACGATAAAAATCAAAAACAAATATTCCGAAAATATAACAGGCCTACCAGGGGCGTAGCTAGGATTTCATTTTGGGGGGGATATTGAGGAATATGACAAAATATTTGCAACACATACAAAACACACACATAATCACTCATACATACACACATTGACATTGTTAATGATTTTTTTGGTCCACTCAAATAGCGCTTCCATATTGTTTATTGTTTAGCAAGAATGAAGAGAGGCTGGACATAGAAATTACAGTGTATTCTATAGAAATTATAAGGAATAAAGAATTTAATAAAGATAAGAACAGCTAAATTTATATTAAAAAGTCCAGTCGTCGTTAGTTTTCGCCAAATTCTTCCAGTACTTCATCAGCACTGACTGAAATATCCCTGTGCATTTTACAACATCACGCGATCACTAAGTCAATTTATATTCATGGTACTTCTCGTATTTGTTTTAATTCAGGTCAGAGCGGGAAACATTCTTTCTTCTGTAGCAGTTATCACTGAAAGAGTGAGTAAAATTGGTAGGAGTTTTTTAATATTTTAACAATGGCGTGTATCACATCGACAAAATGCTTCCAAAACTGTCACTGACTTGTCTTTGGGGAGATAGTGAATCTACCTTTCAGAGTAAATGCAAAACTCCGATGGCAATTGCCGCTTATCGACAAAGGTTTCATATAATCGACCAAGCGTTTCAAAGTTAATTTCGGTAACTTTATGCCAGTGGAAAGGAATGAGAGCTTCAAATATTGAAAATATCTTCTCGTGATTAAGATACAAAGTACCATCAATGCTCTGTAGATATTATTCATAAAATCGAAAAATGATCCCAAAACAACCAGAGGAAAACCGTTCGTAACACAGTCCTCAAACTCAAAATGTGAAAGTCATTAGGAAAAAAATTGCGGAAATAGGTAAAAATTGCAATATTTCTCTATTCTGGTTGATGAATCATGTGACTGCTCTGGAATTGAATAACTATCTCTTTCATTAAGGTAAAAATATAATGGCCACTTATTTTAAATGTGATTTCTGAATAATGTTTTATTTTGATAACGGGATGATGAAGATAACGTGCATAAAAATTTTATTGAATTTTTCCCATTAAAAGAACAATCAACCGAGGGAATTACTAACACCATAACAAGCAAACTAATAAAAGTTTATATTGATATGAGCTATTTACACAAAGGCTCGTGTTATGAAAGGATGTGTTTTAGGTGTTCATAAACGAATTCAGGATATTTATCCTAAAGTCATTTACTTGTATTGCACCAGCCACAATCTCAATATGGCTCTTCTTAAAGCATCAGATATTTCTTCTCTCCGCAACATGCATAATATTGTGTCCAAGGTGTGCAGCTATTTCTCAATCTCTACAAAAAGATCCATTATTCTCAAAATTTTTTATCTGAAAAAATAAATCTATGCTCATTACTTTGTGTGAATCTCGATGGATGGAAAATCATGATACCATAATTCGATTTATTAAACTTTTTGAGCACACGTAATCGATCTAGTGAGCATAGCAAAGAAATTTTTCATAAAATCCTCTCAGGCTCTGTGGACTTTTAACACGTAAATTTTCAGATCGTGTTGGAATCCAGATTTTCAGGACTACTCAACACTCTGTGTATGGAATTTCTTAGCAGATCTCATCGTCAGAAGACTATTATAGGACGACTGTTTACAACGTATTTCTTGACAACGTTAGAAAATAACTTCGTAAAAATAATATCCAGTTTACCTTTCGTAGAGATTTTTAGAAATAATTGTATTCTCGTGTCCTCGGAAATGTTAAATTATATCCTTCCTTTGCTAAAAGAGTTCGCAAAAAAGGCGCTTTAATGACTGACAGCCTCTTTTTCCAGAAAATTCATTTTAAAAATGACAAAATGAAGTGGTCCACCCGACCCTCAGGTAGCCCCGAGAATCGGATAGAAGCAGCAGGGTTACACAGCGGATTATTGTAGCTTTGATTTGCTGGATTTTTTTTCGTTTTGATTTGATTCCATTGATTTTTTTCCATTTGGCTCGTTTTATATAAACTCAAAAAATAAAAGATTCGTTGTTTACTAAATAAGAAAGACTTTAGTTTTTCATTAAGTTTATAACAAATTTGATAGAGCTAAGTCAAATTCAGTGATTCAAATTCTGCATAGAATTTCTCATAAACCAATTCATCATCGACAGAAAAGAAATGAGTATTTTGTGTTGATTTCGGTTTCGTTCGGATCGATGCAAAATATAAACAGATCGGTTCTCCAATCACTCGCAAATCGACTCCGTGTCGATCCCGATTGACCGCGTCTATAAACGGACTTGTCATTACCGAATAACACAGAGCCCAGACAGAATCGATGATGTTAGATTTAAAAGAACAGTAGTCGGCGCAAATGGCATCATCGCATTCGCGTATATCAAAAACGGAATTGTCACAATTATTATTTGTCATTTTTGAATTAATAAGCGCTGCAACTTTTCTTTGCAATTTGCTCTTCTTTTTAATTAATCTCATCCATTCTAAACTCCAGATCTTTTTATACTCATTCAATTTAATTTTGTCCTTTGACAATTTACTTATCATTAAAATCGCACTCATTCGATCTGATGATTGTTCACTTTTGACTTTAAAATTTTGAGTAGTGTTAATTATCTCATCTTAATCAATCGGTTTTAGTTTCGATAACTTAATTTAATCCATTGTAATTCACAAACTTAATCCACTCAAACGTTTAATCAAAAAGTATTTAATCAAAAGTCAGATTTAATAAAAAAATAAAATTCCAATCAATATTCATAAACAGTTTACACTCAACAGTTGCTCAACTTGACAAATTAAAACAATCGACCCTCCGCCAAGGTCGAATTTCTTTTATGAAACACTGTTTTAATTTTTTTTTACATTTTCACCAACAATTTTTACAATATTTTTTACAATAATTTTTACAATAAAAAAACGAAACTAACTTTGTCCGAAATTGTCATTTAGTTTTCATTAAATTTTGGAAGGTTTTTGAGGTAAGAACGATAAAGATTCTGATAAATATAGATAATGATAATAATAAATTTAAATAAAACCTAAAAACTATAATAATAATTGAATCCTGAACATCCAGCTTGCAACTTGTGAGAAAATGTCAACCACGACCATTTATCAAATCACAATGTTTTAAAATGTAAATTTCTTTTACCAACAGGGAAAGTGTAAGAGGAATCAGGAGTCCATGGTCACAACAATACATTGTTTTCTCACAATGACTGAATATTCGGTCCTTTCATTGAGCATACAAATCAAAGTCTCAAATACTGATATCTGATTGAAGTGAACTGGGACGGCAATAGTTAATCATCACAGGCTCTAAGTGTTTGCGACAGGAGAGGAGTTAGGTACATCATTTATAGTTAGTAGAAGAAAGGACGATATAAAGGTTGAAGTGGATATTGTGTTTAAATTTGAATTAGTACTGCCTGCAGAAATGGATTTGGATCTCTGTTCTCGGTGAAAATAAATCGGTGATAAAATAGTGCCTCTTCATGATTGTAAGTATCGTTTATTCCACTTCCATTATTATCACATTCCGAAGTCATAATTTAACACCACAAAATTTATTAATATCAACAATTCACATATTCAAACAAACTTCCTGTCAATTTCCCCCAAAATTAATTCATTAAATTCTTTTGATTAAATTTTGAAAATTTACGAAAATTAAACCTTAAAAATAATTTTACATTTTTTACAAAAAAAATTACAAAATTTAAGATGTAAAATAATTTTACATTCTTACGAAACTTTATCATAAAAACTAATTAATTTAAATTTACAATAAACCATTTTATTAAAAAAATTATTTCTTAAAATATTAATCCGTTAATTATTTATTTTAAAATTTATTTAAACGTTTTCCATAACTTTTATTAAAATACATTAATTGTTATTAATGTAAACCTATTTTAAATAGGTATTTATTTTTTCATATTTTTACTCTACATTTTAATTTTTTTAATTTATTTCTTTTAAATTTTTAAATTAAAAAAAATAATAAACTATTTTGGCGAAACTGAAAACTAACCCCTCATATCCCCCTTCTTTAAGAATTTTTTTCAATTTTTCCACGTTTCGATCTAAAATTCTTCCATCTCCATTTATTAGTTTATACATTCTGTCATGTGTTTTCTCTATCACTTTATACGGTCGTTCATATTTATCTTTACTCTTTATCCTCGTTTCCACCTTGAATTTCTTTTTCCAGTAATAATTTTGCTCCGTCATCTGAAAGTCGTTGTAATGCGAATGGTAAATTCGTATACAAAACTTTATATAAATTTGAATTTCTCTTAACATTAAATATTTTAACAGCATGGCTAAATTTCTCACTTTCACACAGAAAATCAAGACTCGAAGGATAAACGTATTAGGTGTTAAGAGATATATATATCACAGTGATATATATATATATATATCTTAGCACCTAATACGTTTATCCTTCGCGTCTTGATTTTCTGTGTGAAAGTGAGAAATTTAGCCATGCTGTTAAAATATTTAATGTTAAGAGAAATTCAAATTTATATAAAGTTTTGGAAAAACTTAAAAATGTTTTTCATCAGTGGGACATAGGTTGCACTTGTTACGCACAAGGGTCAATTTTATATTTCCCAAACGTCATAACAAAGGAGAATTAGATAAGTCTCCTGGTAATCGATTTTTTACAAATTAAAATTTATAAATCAATAAACGGAAAATCGACTTTTAAAATTTATAAATCAATGAATGAACAACGTGAGACTTTGTTAAAAATATTTATTTAAATATTTATAAAATCTTTACAAATTACACTTATTAAAAGTAAAAAGGATATAATAATATCCCATTGTGTATTGTGGAAAATGTTATGGAACTGGGAAGCACCGTTCTCCAGTTACCAAGAATTTAGGGATTTATAAATAAAAATTATTAATTTTGGATATTTAATTTTTAAAGAAAATTATTTTTAAAGATTTTAGTATAACCTCGTTATGGAAATTTCCGCTTGAGTCTTCGCGCAATCAGGATCTGAAACTTTCCACAATTTCGTCAATGAATTTGCGCTATCAAGTTTTCGTCAAATGGACTCGATCACAATTACGTTAATGAATTCACGCTATCAGGTTTTCGTCAAATGGACTTGATCTGTAAGGAAAGATAAAGTAGTGCCTTTTTAAGAAAATGACGTTACCTGTAAGGAAAGATAAAGTAATGCGTTTGAGCCGGTTTAAGCTAATGTTTTTATAGCTTCTGCGGATTCGCGTGGCTTAACAAAATCACAAAGCTGAGTACCGCGCGGCAAGACCGGACGTAAGAAATGGTAAGTCACAATAGAATTGAACGTAACGGATGCGTGACTTAATTTTAAAAACACGCGTGAGAAAGATGCGTGGCAATTTTGCGTTTCAAAAAACAAAAATATAAGAATGCGTGGCTGGCTTTGAATGCGTACAACAAGACATGCGTGACCTGACAAAACACAAGTGGCCACGCGCAATGGAACGCATTATACGTAAAACATAATAATAATAATAATTTGAATAAATAAATCATATTAAAATTAAATTATTTTATATAAAATTATAAATAATAAATAACATAAAAATACAAAAAGAGATATCACTATAAAATACAATTTCAAAAAATACAAAATTCAAAAATAAAAATTCAGTTTATTTACAAGAATTTCAAAATCAACAACAACAACAAAAGTTCATATTTATATTACCCCAACACATTAAAATACTAGAACAAAAGATATTAACTAAAGGTCCACCAATTATGATTAATTCTAGACGTCAACCAATGCATTTAGTAGGGAAAATCGATGAAGCAATCTCAAACCACGATAAGCATTGAATTATTAGGAAGTGCAACTCCCCGTGGAATACACCCATGGTGTGCGTTTGGAAGAAAGAAAAGAAAGACATACGAATATGCTTGGATTTCCGACAATTAAATCAAATAACAGAAATACGGGCATTTTCCATGCCGAATATTGAAGAAATTTTGGATGTACTAAACGGAGCCAGATGCTTTAGTACGATTGACCAAGGAAACGCGTATTATCAAGTAAAATTAGATAAAGAATCTCAAGAAAAGACAGCTTTTTCAAAGAACCATCGCCAATATTGTTTTATGCGGATGCCGTTTGGAATTTCGGCCCCTCCCGCGACATTTCAAAAACTAATGACAAGTGTCTTAGGTGATCTAAATTGGAGAGAGGCGATAGTTTATTTAGACGACATTTTAATATTTTCAAGCGATTTGAACGAACACATATTACGATTGGAGAAAGTTTTGACGAGGATTGAGGACGCGGGATTAAGGATAAATCCACAAAAATGTCATTTACTGAATGAAGAAACAAAGTTTTTTGGCCATATAATTAATGCAGAAGGTATAAAAACAGATCAAAGTAAAATTGAAACAATTACTCCATTTGAAAGACCTAAATGTCTAAAAAAATTTAGGAGTTCTTTTAAGACTATGTAATTATTACCAGAAATTTACTAGAGATTACTCAAAATATTCAAGAAAATTAGAACAACTATGTGGTCGAAACAAGGAGAAATTAATATGGACAAACGAATGCAACGAAGCTTTTAAGAACATGAAAGTCGCTCTTACCGATACTCCGGTGTTAGCATATCCCAATTTCAATAAGGAATTCATTCAAGATCCTGACGCAAGCTTTGACGTTATAGGAGCAGTATTGTCGTAACGAGACGATTGTCGTGTTCCCTTCTCTTGACAACATCTTCGTGGACTCAGAGCCCCCATCCGTTTTTTTGAGTTCAACGGCAACTACAATATGTCGTTTACCTTCCTGTATACTCATATTACACCCATGAGGAACAGACACGTCTCCCCCGCGAACATCAACAAGTTGTGTGTGGTTTGGAGTGCCTTCGGCCTCAAACCAGTACCGAGTATGACCCGACTGGTGGTCTCAGCTGCTGATGGGTAGATGTCATTTCATGCCATCGTTATGGATTGTATTCTCACATTATCATTTTAAATATGTGAAACGAAGAGAGCCCCAAAGAGATAAACATCAGTCTGTCTGCGTGCCCCTTGCATGCTGCGGTCAGCCTGTGTCATCTCCAAAAGGTTACTCGCTCTTTTCTTTTATGATTCGAATGTTTAGAATTAATTTATTTACTTCATAAAATCATTTATCTTTAGTTGACTTTACCTAACTATTCTGCTTTATTTTTGCTATTTACCTCTACACTAGGCCAATCTCATTAGTAATCATACAGTTATTTGGATATAATCTAATTTTAAATTAATTCAATTGTAACGTTCGCTTAGAAATTTTTATTAAAATCTTTTGTACGTAAAATAAATATAAATTTTTTGGTGAAACCCCCTATTAAATCAGCTTTTTATTATTTATCTATTATTTCATTTATTTATTTATCGATTATTATAAGTACGACATGATCTTTACTCGCAACATTTCATGCATTTTATCACTTAGATTATTCACTTTTAATGCTTCAAGTAAATCTTTTCCATTACACGTTTCATTCAATTCGTCCACAATTTCTCAAACAAATGAATCCTTCATATTTTCTAAAAGCACACCAATCTTATCCATATTTATTTCTCCTTTCCCACATCTTATTAGAATACTTGTTTTTCGTCTTTTTTTTTACCGAATTTTAATGGATCCAACTTCAAATGATTTAAATAAATGCTTTCTGTTACACTTCCTTTCACGTCGTTAATTATTAGAAACTCATTCATACAATTGCTTTGTTGTAAATTGCCTAATATTTCAATATTGACATCCTTATTTTTCTTATCGTTTTCTAGATCTTTAATTTCTGGATCTTTTGAATTTCTCTGTACAATCAACTATGCATTTGGATCAATATTTCGCCTTCAAGGGTAATCATTCCAAGCATTATTGTATCCGTCATTCTTATGTTCAGTTGTTTTTCATCGATTTTACCATAAATAAAATATTTTAACATTTCAGCTAAACATGTAGTTTCAAACTTTGTTTATATTTGTTCATTTATATTTCGTCATTGTAATATTCGTTATTATAAATATTATTTTGTATCGGTTAAAACTCACATAATTATATAATATACTGTGTTGGGAGTAAATTTGTAACAATATACAATTGTAATAAGTTGTAATCGTGGTTGCACGTTTAATGACTAATTTAAGTTTTTTAACCAAGAAAACTATTTGATTGATCCGATAAACTAAAAATAGATCAATCAAAGAATTTTCTTCTTTTTATTTTTTTTATTTCAGCACAAGAATGAATGTTATTAGTTTTCAATTATTTATTTGCAAAATTTAACAACAACACTCAAACTTTTAATATGACTTTCTTTAAAATAATTCAAATCTTTAAATACAAAAAATATAGCAATACCACTAAAATGGATCTTCGCACTGCAAATGATGACTATTAGACGAATTTTCGGACTGTAAATGACACTATTTAGATATATTTTGGACTTTGGTCAATAACAAATTCTCTTGGTCAAATAAATAATCGTAATCAAAAGTCAAATAAAGGAACTCTTGAAATAGAAATGGTAGTAATTTGGTAGTAAAGTGGTAGTTAAAATTTTCTTTTGTGGAAATATTAGATTGAGGAGAATAATGAATTAATTTGGCAATTAAAGTTGAATTCACTGAATTTCAAACAGTTTAAGAGATTAATGAAATTATTATTTCAATATCGATTTTTTTATTTGAATTTTAAAAATTCAAATATCCCATATTTCTATGGGAAGCCAGAATTGAATTTCCAATTTGCAATTTACCATTCGCATTACAACGACTTTCAGATGACGGAGCAAAATTATTACTGGAAAAATAATCTTTACAAAATATTAACTTTAAACAATTACAAGATTGCAATCGAATGTACGAAAAACATTAATATTTACTTCATGAAAAAGTGTTACTTCAACAAAAACATCAACTTCTTCTAAGTAAAATATCCAATTTAGATAAAACATCGAAAAGTTTTCATAGAAATTTAACTGCAACGAAAGATCTTATGAAAGAAAAAAAATAAAATTAAATTATCGAAAGAAAATCTAATTTCTTAAAGAGTGATTGAATAAATATATGAATACCATTTAGTTTGAATGTTAACTGTTGCCTATAATTTCTGTAATTTTATTAAAATGATGTTTAGATAAAATAAAAATGCAGTTTAGCTTTTCTGAAATTAAAAATAAAAAAACATACCCAAACCAAAAAGGTAATAAATAAAAATAAGCAATCTAAAAAAATCAAATAAACAAATCTTACAATAATAAAAAAATACACCACCTCACATATACTCTCGACAATACCATACTCTATCAAGCCAATAAAAATTACTAAGATACTCATTCCTGTCTATCAATAAAAACTAAAATATTTTTGTATCTCTTTTTGTATATGTTGCCTTTACATATACTATTAAATATTGTATAATGATTTTAAATGTTTTTAAAAATATTCAGATATAGAGTATATAAATAATATAATATATTTTATTTTCTTTATTAATAATCAAAAAAACGTAAAATAAAATAATTTTACAAAGTTCTTTCTATAACCAATAATATATTAATTATATCTTATTTTTAATGTACTTTTGTAATTGACGAAGTAGATAATAAATAATATATATATATATATATATATATATTTACAACTAGATACAAATCGAAAATTACAAGTTATATAGTACTTATAAATATCTTCAATTTGATTTAAAAGTTAAATCTACTTGAAATATTGAAATCCTTTGTTTTTTCTTTAAAATTGTATTCATTTATTTTTATTTTTTACTAGGTAATAATTTATTCACAAAGATAATATTTTCGGAGTAGTGCTTCAAGAAACATAAATTTCTTTCAAGAGTAAATTATTCTTTAAGAATCTTCGTCAACAAATTTTTTACTCCTCTTTAGTCTTTCAGTGTCTTTATTACATTTAACGAGGTTATTATTATCTAAAACATGTTATGGATTCACACCAAAAAAAATTTTTTTTTGCTGTTGATTATAGTATTATTAGACACATAGATTCACAAGCTACAAGTATCTGAAAATATAAATCAGTTAAAACTGTCAAGCTAAACCTTTTAGAAAGATGATCTATATTTATCAAATGTTGTTACTCTGTTATTTAATAAAATAAAATTTGTAAATGATGTCAACTGAATATTTTTATTTCGCAATTTTTTTTACTAATTTAAGGTTAAATATTTGAAAAGATTAATTATACTATATTATAATAAAAAATTATTTTTAACTGCTAAATTATTAATCTCAAATTGATAATTAACATCTTTATTTCATATTAGATGGCTTTGCTTCATTCGACGAGCTTTAAGACCCTCCCGTTAAGGTTCGAAAATTCATAAAGTGTTTATTAAGATGTTTACAATGTTCGAATTAGATCTAGATTAATTCTTTTAAAAACTAATATCATTTAAAAATTACACTTCTTTTGTACATAATAATAAAAAAGATATTTTTTTTGTATTTTATTTATTTATCATATTATTACATGTTTACTTATTTTAAAGCCTGTTACATGAACAATATTTATGTTTTTACAAGTCGATAGGAAAATCTTTGAAAATTAATTCTAAAATGATTAAAATGTATCATATCACAAACAAATAATTTGGTAAACTCAGATGCTATCCCAACATTGATTGTCCAATAGATTACCTCACGATGACGAGAATAAATCATTTAATTGTTTACCTCCTACGATTCCCATGTTGGATTCACTATCCCTCAATATGAACTTCTCTCAAAACATCCTCATATTCCACCCTCGAGACATCTGATTCGCCAAATGACACCTACATTCGATATCCCAACATTTATCACTTATTATTCGAACTTATTATTATTTATACCTTTGTTATTTAAGATCAAATAAATAATGATAATAACAACAGCCTTGCCTGTGTGATCGATACTAGACATCATTAAATTCTATTCACATCAAACATCACGAATTATTCCCTTTACTTAAACATTAATAACCTTATGTAACTTTAACATCATTAAATATTTCCACATTATCCATTACTAAATTTTTCTTACTAAATCTTACTAACCATTATTTAGATTAAACATTATTCAATTAAATCGTTATTAACTTAAACATTATTAAATTAAACATTATTAAATTAAACATTATTAAATTAAACATTATTAAAATTAAAAATTATTAAAATTAAACATTAAAATTATTTACAATATGTAGAAGATCCTCCTTTCCTCGCTTAACGGTCTCTCAACTGGTTAACATATCACTTCCTTTGGCCCTAACTTGCTCGAAGTCCTTAACAATCGAAAGACACCTTCTCATCCTCGTGATATTGTTATAAAACCAAAAGATATATTAAGAGAAAATTAAATAATAAATTAAAATAAACGAATAATCGCAAACAAATAACAATCAAGCGAAATATATACAATAAATTAATAGCTAATAAAAGAAAGAGTCCGTACTTGTCCAAAATGTTGCGTTACCACGTAAAATAATAATCAAAATAAATAACTAAATTAATTGAATTCTTGGAAATAATAAAAAATTTTGAATGATTAAACTTTTTTGTGCGTAGCGTTTTTTTGTAACTTGTGCCGCATATTTATACTCTGCAGTTCTACGACACACTCGGGTATCCTGTATTCATTCATCAAATCACAAGAAGGGATGAAATGATTTTGGTAATTATGTATCGCGACATCCTGGATGATTGTTTATTTTATTTCAACTCGCGTCCCACAACCGGAACCACCCACATGACGTCAATCACTGAAATTATAGGATGTCGCTGCCATCGTTCATAAATGTAGTCGCCAGTGATTATGGGTAATTTATGTCATCTAAATAAATCAAGGTTTTTAATTAATTAATTAAAACTTATCATTTTTTGACTTTTAGAAGACTCCAAATGCCACATCACCGGCTGGGACCGAACAAAATGAACGGGCCGAAACACAGGGACCTTCTTTCACGTCTGGTGTTCGGTGTGCTTGAAAAAAATTAAAAATAACGGGGATAATCGAGTTAGACTATCCCCACAAATTTTCACTAACGGTTTCATGCGTACTGGGCGTCGGATGAGAAGGGGGATTTCCTTCAGGTTATTTATTCGAGCCGTGTCGTAACATGATAAAGGAAATGAAAGAGTTATTGCATACGGCTCATATCCGATGAGTAAACACGAAGTAGGATATTGCATTACTTGGAAAGAGTTACCGTGTTTCGCACAATATAAGACACCCCCTGGTATAAGACCTACTACAGATTAAGGGTAAATTTTCTGTTTTTTTAATATATTAAATTAAAATTATTTAAAAATTAAATTTTTAAAATCAATTTGGTTTAAATAAAAACATTTATTATTTTTTTTAAAATTTAAATCATCCATTATGTTCGGGATTCGAACATTTTAATTATTATATTTTTGTTTTTTTTTTAAATTAAATTATTATCATTATTATATGTTCGTTTTAAATTGGTTTCAAATCAAATCAAAATAAAAACAATTTCACATCAAATATCAAAAGAAAATCAAATCAAATTGAAATGGAAAATTAATTCATTATTTTTTATCATTTTGAAATTATTCAATGGAAATTAAACAATTTGAATTAATATTTTAAATATTTAGTTATTATGATTATTATTAAAATTATAACCTTGAGTTTTTTGTTAATCGGAAGTAAATTGATGAACTTGTAAAAACGATAGTTTTTTGATTATTGATAAAAATAAAGTTGGTACGTAATTTAATATCGTTCTGAATTGAATAAAAAATGAATTCTTTTCTGGATGCTGAATTATGCTAATCGCGATGCTAAAAAAGACCGCAAATATTAAAATTACAAAAACATTAAATATTGCGACTTTCGATGCGCCGATTCTTCTCATCGATATTATCAAACTCGAATCGATTTTAGATCAAAATTTAAATAGAAATAATCAAATAAACGGCACAGTGTTTCTGTATGGTCAGCGAATGTCGGTGTTGGATGAAACTTACAATGATTTAAATAGAAAGCAAAATGATTTTGGAGAAAATTATTCCAATAAGATTAATTTTTACAAAGCGAAATGCGAATCAATCAATTCGAAAATCGATACTGAAATGGTTAAAATATTCTGTGAAAGATTCGAAAGATTTAACGACAAATTGAATTCGATAAACGTTATTTTTCATTCATTTCTCAATAAATGTGCCCTCCAACTGATGAACAGAATTTCCCTGCGCAACCCTGCTACTTCCGTCCGATTCACGGGGTGACCTGAGGGTCGGGTGGATTACATTATGAAAAGGAAAAGTTATACAATTAATTTCAAAATTAGTGTCCTTATAGAATCAAGAAACAAGAATTTGACGGAATATTGTAAAGAAAAGAAGTTAGGCCAGCAACTTGTTCGGAAATGGCGATGCAGATTACAAATATCTACTCCTAGAGGACATGCATGGGAAAGGAAGCAGTAGAAAGGTGGGTACAGGGAGAAAACCTGAATTTAGCGAATTGTAAGATGTCATTTTTAATTGGATTTTGGCTCGAAGAGAGGCAAATTTCGTAGTCCAAAGATCAGATGTCCAGGAGGTCACCCTTAATATTGCAAATAAACATACGATTTCCTCCGATAACTTCAAAGCCTCCAACAAATGACTTGATGGGTTTCTTAGTAGATTTAACCTTAACATTAGGCGATCAACTTCTCTTTTTAAAATTGAAGATACTGAGATCATCCGCCGTGCAGCTGAATACAAACAATTTATTTACGGTATTGATTTTACTAGCTACCAGTTGACAAATATTGTAGCTATGGATGAAACTGCTGTTTACTTAGGTTAGTCTGCTGAAACCACAGTAAAATTAAAAGGTGCCCCCTCGGTCTATGTTCCATCTACCTGTTATAAAAGCACTAGAATAACCTGTATTTTAGCTATAAGAATGGATGTTTTGAAAGTAGCCCCATGAAGACAAATGTTAATGGAGTCTATATCATCAAAAGTCCAAAAGCATGGTGTACCCAAGATGTCATCAAAAAATGGATTGACATCACTTTTCCTTTAGTTCTCAGGTGTGGTAGAAAATGACTTCTTATTTGGGATTCTGCTAGTACACACAGAGCACTAGCGATGAAAGAGTTTTTAAGAGGAAAGAAAATTTATCAGGTTATGATTCCCTCAGGTATGACGACTTACTTACAATCATTAGATTTGGCTATCAACAAGCCTTTTAAAGATTTTTTATGGAAAGAGATAAATGATTTTATTGAACTAAGACAAATCAAAAACTAAAGGGGTAATTACGTCAAGCCAGGTATTCAAGAAGTGGCAAGGTGGGTCAAGAATTCCTGGGATCGAATTACTCGGGATACAGTTGAGAATGCATTACGTGCAAGTTATCTCACTCTCGAAAAGCAGTTTAATGAAACCTATATTACTATGCATGAGAAGTTAGGTGAGAAAATACGCGAATTTTGTATTAAACAGAATCGTAATGAAGAACCATCAAATGTAACAATTGATGAGAATGTAATGGAAGATGATGAAATCTATATTGATGAATAAAAACGTATTTTCTTNNNTTCTTCATTTACTTTCTGAGTTCATTATTTATTTATAATTATAAAACTCTTATTTATAATAAAAATATTTATCATAATTAATTTATAATAATTTATTTATAATAAGACCTATTTAGTATAAGACCTATTAACATTTTCGTTACCTCGATTAATATAGGACAGTGTCTTATATTGTGTGAAACACGGTATTAGCAATATATTATTTTACGAATCACTTTAAACCCTTTTTATGTGGGAAAAGATTTACACTTAGAACGGACCACAAAGCAATTGCTCTTAGGCTCATAACAAAAAAACCGATTACTCCTCAATATCAGAATTGGATTAACTTTTTAAGTAGTCTGGATATAAATCTTCAATATAGGAAAGGAGATGTTCATAGAAATACAGATTCATTATCGAGGAATAAATGCGACACACGTGTTCAATGTAAAATTGCCCATGAGAATGCGAAAAAAACGGAAAATAAAGACAAAAGTTTTGTCACTTATGATTAAGTTCAGTGGTAAACAGTAGCAAAAAAATAATATAGAAATTGATGGAATACGGAACGACATTAAAAATCAGAGGATAGATAAATTTCGTGTAGAAAACGACACTATATTAACGAATGATGATAAAATGTGGATTCCAAAAGACAATCGATCCAAGCCTATCGTAGAGACCCACAAAAAATTATGCCACACGGGACATAAAAAGTTCTATGACTATATAAGATTGACTTCGATATGAAGCAGATGTATGAATGTGTCAAGGACGTCATTTAATCATGTAAAATATGTCAGAAAAGGAAGACTATAACAACAAAGTCAAAAGAACCCTAAATGAAGCAAAGTACAAACAATCCATTCAAATCAATATTTATAGATTTCTGTGGTCCATTTAAGCAAACATTTCAGGGAAAAAAAAATATTTTGGCTATTATTTATCAATTTAGCCGATATA
>MQRK01212863.1:51368-65102 GCA_001938485.1 Girardia tigrina | reverse complement strand
TTTTAATAACAAAAAATAAAAAATTACTTATAATTAATATACGTTGATCTGTCAATCAACATTTGTGATTATTATTTAATTAATTTGTGATTATTTATTAATTAATTTGTGATTAGAATTAATGAATTAATTTGCAATTATTTATTACTTAATTTGTGATTATTAAAAATTAATTTTTAATTATTCATGAATTAAATTGTGATTATTTATTAATTAATTTGTGATTATTTATGAATTAATTTGTGATTATTTATTAATTAATTTGTGATTATTTATTAATTTATTTGTAATTATTTATGAATTAATTTGTGATTATTTATTAATTAATTTGTGATTATTAATTAATTAATTTGTGATTATTTATGAATTAATTTGTGATTATTTATGAATTAATTTGTGAATATTATTTAATTAATTTGTGATTATTTATTAATTAATTTGTGATTATTTATTAATTTATTTGTAATTAGAATTATGAATTAATTTGTAATTATTTATTAATTAATTTGTGATTATTTATGAATTAATTTGTGATTATTTATAAATTAATTTGTGATTATTAATTAATTTATGAATAATAATTAATTAATTTTTGATTATTTATGAACTAAATTGTGATTATTTATGAATTAATTTGTAATTATTTTTTAATTAATTTGTGATTATTTATGAATTAATTTGTGATTATTTATTAATTAATTTGTGATTATTAATTAATTAATTTGTGATTATTTATGAATTAATTTGTGAATATTATTTAATTAATTTGTGATTATTTATTAATTAATTTGTGATTATTTATTAATTTATTTGTAATTAGAATTATGAATTAATTTGTAATTATTTATTAATTAATTTGTGATTATTTATGAATTAATTTGTGATTATTTATTAATTAATTTGTGATTATTTATTAATTTATTTGTAATTAGAATTATGAATTAATTTATGATTATTTATTAATTAATTTGTAATTATTTATGAATTAATTTGTGATTATTTATTAATTTATTTGTAATTAGAATTAATGAATTAATTTGTAATTATTTATTAATTAATTTGTGATAATTAATTAATTAATTAATGATTATTTATTAAATAAATTGTGATTATTAAATAATTAATTTTTAATTATTCATGAATTAGTTTCTAATTATTTATGAATTAATTTGTGATTATTTCCTAATTAATTTGTGATTATTTATGAATTAAATTGTGATTATTTATAAATTAATTTGTGATTATTAATTAATTGATGAATAATAATTAATTAATTTTTGATTATTTCTGAACTAAATTGTGATTATTTATTAATTAATTTGTGATAATTAATTATTTAATGATTATTTTTTAATTATTTGTGAATTAATTTGTGATTATTTATTAATTAATTTATGAATATTTAATAATTAGTTTATGATTATTTATTAATATTTTAATGTTTTAAGTGTCATATATGCTTACGGATCTTGCAGATGTTTGTTAATAACTTCAATTGTTTCTTTCTTTTGGGCCCGGCATTAAACGTTCATTAATAAACGTTCAAAATGGATAAATCAAAACCGTTTCAAGTTTTAATTCAAAATATTTAAGACTTATTACCATTAAGACATAACTTATCTCTTTTAAACTAACTGTACAAAAAGTTGCATTATAACTAACAAGTATCATAGTTGATGATTGAAAAATGTGTGTATTTTTTGTAATTAATTTTATTATAAATAACTAATAACTTCTTAAATAATTCCTAAATTAATTTAAAACAATTCAGATAAAATATCGATCTAACTGACTTAAATAAAGAATACTGACTAAAATATGTACCGTGTTCTCTCAAAAGTAAAACCCATCAATTTATTTATCATTCGCGATGGATATCGGGTCTACCTCGATTACAAAATTAATTTCGCCAAAGAATTTATGTAAAAACAGAAACAATTTAAATTATCTCAAAATCACGACAAAATCTTTTCAAACTAAAAAAAATGTACCAAGGAAAAATAAAATGGTACAGATATTAATTTCCTAACTCACGCGGCATGTTATTGTAGTTAATTTTAATACAAATAACTAATAAAGACTTAAATAATTCCTAAATTAATTGTTCCATAATGCTTCGTGCCACACCCTGCTAAAAGCTTTTTTGAAATCTATAAAGTTATGACAAATTATTCGTTTTTGGTCTCTTGTTTTCTCACAAATTAGTCTTAAGTTGGTTATCTGCTCCGTAGTGTTGCGGTTAACATACGAGGTTAAACTGGAGATTTTCATTGAAGGGGAGAAGCTGGAACAAGTAAGGAGTTTCAAGTATTTAGGCTCTACTATCACAGAGAATGGGGGAAGCGAAGAAGAAATCAGAAGCCGGATTGGTATATCAACAAGCGCAATGATTAAGCTTAGCACAGTTTTTAACCTCAAAGAAATCCATCTCAAGAGCAGATTGAAGATCACTAAGGCTATTGTCTGGGCAACACTCCTCTATGGATGCGAGAGTTGGACAATAAATCAGAAGAGTATGGATAGGCTTAAAGTGTTTGAAATGAAGTGCTACAGGAAAATACTGAAGATCACGTGGAAAGAAAAGAAGACAAATGACTTTGTTTGGAGGAGAGTGACAGAAATACTAGGTAAAAGACCGGAATCAATAGAAGAGATCATCAAGAGAAGGAAGCTGAAATTCTACAGTCATCAGATAAGAAAACAAGCATTAGCAAAGGTTATGATTGAGGGAAGAGTGGAAGGAGCAAGACCAAGAGGAAGACCAAAGAGGCAATGGATGGACGATTTAAAAGAATGGACTGGACTGAGTATAGAATGTCTGAGAAAAGAAGCTACAAATAGAAATATGTGGCGAAGGCTTGTTTATAATTGGGTGCACCCACGGCCCAACGGCTAAGGTCAAAAGAAGAAGAAATTAATTAGAAAAATTTTTCGGATAAAATATCGTTCTGATTGACCGAAATAAAGAATTAGTTTTAGAGCCCTATGGTTTTCAAATATATGCCGTGTCCTCCTGAAAGTAAGGCTCATCAATTTATTTAGCATCACTGTGAGGAATATTTTAAATTTGGTATGTTGAAATTGGTTTGTTGAATTTTTGTATGTTGAGTTTAGTATTTGGAAATGTGTTTCTCCTACCCAGATGGAAAATTGATATTTTAGATGTTCACGATAAATAATTATTCGAGTATAATTTATATTTTAAAATACAACATAAGATATCTAAAAAACTTTAAAAATATTAAATCTTTTCAAATTTTCATATTAAAAGTTAAATAAAATAAATAGACTTAACTAAGTTTTGAATTAAATAAATGTTTTCTTTCCATAAAATCATTTTTTAAATAAAATTAATTTCACAATTATTATTAATTATTATTAATTATTAATTAATTATTAATTTCACAATCTATATGTAGTGTGATTGTGAGGAATATTTTAATTTGTTTGATTGTATAAATGTATTGATGCTGTATGTTGATTTAAGTATGTTGAATTTAGAATGGTGATTCTTCCAACCAGATGGAAATTGGTATTTTTTATTTAAATTTAAAGTGATTCACTATTCGAACATAATTAAAATAATCATTTTATAAGTTCATATTTTTAATTTTACTATGTAAATAAATTCATGAATAAGTCATTAATAAATAATTCAAATTTCGAGTGGAATTGTTTTGTGGATTTCACCGGCTTTATATTATTTGTCCCAATTCTCCAGAAAGTAAGGCTCATTCATTTTTTAAGCGTTCTTAATAGATATAAATCCTTCCTTGACGGTGTAGTTCCATATGGGCCAAAGCAAAAATAAAAATATGACAGTATGTAAACTATTATCAGTATACCAGGAAAAATAATTTAAAAATTAAAAAAAAATATTTAAAATTTTTTTAAGTAACCAAACGTTAACATAAAACATATGTAGTGATTACATAACCATTAACTTCAGTGACTTATAATAGAAAATATTCAACTTATTTTAGAAAATATTTATACCCAGATTTCAGAATGAAATAAATGTTTAAAAATCTATTTCATATTTCTCCTGGTATACATAATACATTTTATATACCTAAAATTTTTTTAAATTTAAAATTGAATATTTTTTGGAATTGTTTTCTCTATTTTTTAAATTATTTTCAGTTAAATTTTTATGGAAAAATAAGAATAACTAAAAATAGTGTTAAGAAAGGAGAAATTATTAAAAATTTAAATAAATTTTTAAAAATTTTAAAAATATTTTTTCTGATATGCTGATGATATTTTACATATTGTCACATTTTTATTTTGCTTCTGCCCATACAGAACTATAGCCAGGAAAATTTGTACAAAATAAAAAAATGGTAACAAGTTTTTAATTTCCCAATTACTATGTAATTTTATTGTAAATAATTTTAATATAAATGACTAATAATTATTATTTGAAATAATTATTAATTGAAATCTGTATTAAAAAATTGACTAAATTAATTCTCTATCGAAATTAATTCCGCAACCCATAAGACCTCATATTGTTAAGCATTGAAAAATAGCATATCTGATTTATCAATTATTGACATGAAATACTTCGATTTTGATATAAAAGAAATGGAATGGGATAGTTTTGATAATGGATCTGAAGTAGCTTTTCGAAATATTATATTGTTGGAATTTCAGTTATATATTTTGGCAAGAATTTAATTTTTTTAAATTATTATGTTTCTTGTCATTGCCTTTATCTATTTTTTTAAAGCTTGTTTAAGAAATCGATAATAGAATATGTTTTAATTTTCCATACATCATCATCTGCAACTATAATTTGTTGCGTAGAAGTTGTGAATGTTAATATATAAATTAGAAAAAATTTATAAACTAATAAAAAATTAGTAAATAGTTATTGGAATAAATTTAAGTTTTAGAAAAAAAATTATTTTTTTTAAAAAGTTTTTACATTTTATTCTAAATTCCATCGTTTTCTATCATCTTCCATCGTTCAGGCAGTTGTTTCATTCCTTTTAAAAAAATCCTTGGGTTTTTCATTGAAAAACTTTTCTAAGTGAGATTTTACTTCATCAATATTTTTTAAAGTTTTTACCACGTAGCGTATGTTCCAATGATCGGAAAAGATCATAGTCTGATGGCACAAGGTCTGGAGAATAATGTGGATGATTCAGTTGTTCAAATCCAAGTTCACTTATTTTTGGTTCGTGATTCTCGCTGAGTGCGGCCTTGCATTATCATGCTGTAAGATTCTTCCTTGGCTGTGAACCGAATTCGATCGTTTCACTTTGAGTTGTTCTTTCATACGTTCTAGGTGCTGCCAGTAGATCTCTACCATAATGCTTTTACCAGGTTTCAGCAACTCATAGTGTATGATACCTGAAATATCCCACCAAACACAAAGAAAGACTTTCTTTAACGTTAGTGATGATCGAGGAGTCGGAAGACCTGCTTCTCCGGAAGAAAGCCATTGTTTTCTTTCATTGGAATTATTTTACAGGACCCACTTCTTGTCTCCTGTAATAATTCGGTCCAAAAAGGGTCTTCTCTTTATGTCGATCTAGGAGATTTATGCTGTCAGCATAGTGTTTATCGCGGACGCGCTCATTCATCGCATGTGGAATCCAAACTCTTAGTTTGTGAATCTTCCCTATTTCTTTTAAATTTACATGAACTTCTGAACATTGAACAACCCATCTTTATCGATAATTCTTTGATTGTTTGACGAACATCTGATTCCACTAGCGCCTTCAAGTGGTCCTGATCTATCTTCATTTAGGAGATTCCTGTTTCCATTTTAAAATCTTTTAAACCATCAACGGCACTTCTATAGTCCCAGAATATCGCTATAAACTTCATTAATTTTTTTCCTTTATTTCTTTTGCTTTAAATCCGCAATTGTAAAATGTCAATATTGAGTGACGCACGTGTTGTTCACCTGTCGCTGGTTTGGACATTGCTCTAATAGCTTAAAAATAGCTTTTTTTCAGTCTCACAATAGAATTTAAGATCCAGGATTTACAAAGAAATAAAACTTCCGTGCTTGCTGCACCGCTTTTCAACACAGACTGACTTCAAAAATCGTCATCGATTTTTTTCAATAACTAAATGGGCGACCTAATATATATATATATATATATATATATATATATATATTAATATTAAGGTCATGTGAACACTAATTTGATATTTTTTAAATAATTTAGTTGAAGGTTTTTCTAAGAAATTAATTATTGAAAATGCTTTTAAGTTTCGAATTCCATTATCATCAATTATAATTTGTAAAATATTTGAATATGGATTTGATTGTTTGTTTTTAATGGAAGATTTAAATATTTTTATGCATTATTCGAAGATACACTCAAACTTGTTATTTTGCGGACTTTGTTATGCATTTTTTTGTAATAAAGTTTTGAAAACTATTTTTTATAGGTACTCGTGAAGTTTTATGTGGTCCCTTTCCACCGCACAAAAACAGGTTTGAGTGTATCATTGGATATTAATGGTAAATTTTTTGTTAAAGATTTTAAGATTTGAAACTGCTTTACTTTGTCCATTTTATTAATTAATATGTTTTATTGTTGTGAGGAATAATGTGTGTGTAATTGTTTTTTGTAGTGTTTGCATGTTTAAATGTTGTGAGTTGATTTGGGATTGTGCCTCTCCTAATCAGATGGATGATCAATATTTTAATTCTTATAATCTGAAACTAATTTATTTAAATTTAGATTTAATATTCAAATTTTTAGTTTTTATTATTGCAACTTTTAAATAATTTTATTTTTGTAAATTTTTAAATAATTAAAATCAAATTAATGTTTAAAAATGACTATAAAAATATTTTATTTCAGCCAATAAAATTTAAATTAAATATTTTTAAATAAAATAATCTTCTCAAGTTAGTTCAGATTATAATGAGAGATATTGAAAATTGAGTGATGGATTATAGTGAAAGCAATACTATTGATCATCATAAAGATGATAAGAAATGTGAATGTAATAAATGTTCTGTCAAATGTGTGAGTTCTCTTAACAATTGTCTTATAAATATGGATTCACACAACTGCCACTCATAATGTGAATCGAAGCCCTTTTGTAAAACAGAAAACTTATCCTTTGGAACAAAAGAGATTCTATTTTTACAATGTAACCTGTTAGGTTCGTGATAATTCGCAATTGAAGAGTCAAAAGTTGACATTTTTAAAACTTTTATTTAATAACAACAAAATAACATATTTTTTAAACAAGGTTTTTTAATAAATTTCCGAGGAACACTTTCCATTTTTTCTTGCACAAACCATTTATACATAAAAAATAATGAATTTTAAATATAGATACATAGTTTAAAATATCGTTTAATTTGAAATTTTATTATTAAATGTTGTATTAAAATATTTTATTATTTTTGAAAAATCTTTATTTTAACTTAACTTACGCAAATATGTTTTATTTCGTGATTTAATTAGAAATCTTGTGCTTGTAAATTTATTCCTTTGAATTCTAAATATATATACTAAATATATAATTTTTTTTAATAAATATACCACAAAAATTAAATAAATACTAATTTTGATCACGCGTATTACTGTTTTTTTAAATATACCACAGTTTATAATTTACTTTGTTAAATATACCACAAAAATTTATTAAAAAAAGAAAAATCTACCACATCAAGTGTAATTACAAATATTATTATTTTTAATTTTTACATTTATAGCAAGAAAAATAATAACATTGATTTTTCAATAAATTCTTTTTTGACTTTTTTGTCATTATATCTTTTCAAAAATATACGTAACATTGTTACAGACTTTGCTTATCCTCTATTTATTTTATTTTTCAACCTGTAATCACTTATTAATATTTAATTATTATAAATTTTTCCACAAGTCATCTGTTTAGATAACTACTTACGCTTTCATTTTTTTGAATTTTCAATGAAATCAATGCTATTAATGTTCAGCTTTTAATTATACACAAAAATATTTTATCATTATTATAAATAAATAACCCAGTGTGAATGAACCAACTCATCAATAGGTCTTAATTACAGTCATAAGTAATTGACATAAATTCTTTTAAGTTTTTGTTTCCATACTTATTGATTTTTTTTATAAATAAATAACTTTTTATATAAATAAATATGTATTTTCAATTATAAGACAACAAAAAATATTATTTATGAGTTTTTTCTTTTCTTTTTTTTAAAACAGAGAAATTGATTTAAAATTAAACTAGAAATAAGTTTTAAATAAAATACAAAATGCACAATTAAAAAATATAATCCAAAAGATGATACAATAATATTATAAATAAAACATTTAATTGAAAGTGGGATTTAAAGTTGTACATCGGGCGCCAGTGCGGGCATTATGTCCAGTTTCATGACAAACGTCCCGTAGCCACTGAGTAGTAGATGTAATCATTTCTACGTTCTCAAAGAGAGATTGCTCGCGCCACGTGCTCGCTTCAATGTGTGCTGTGCTTGAGCGGAACGAATACTAGCGGAGCCTCGCGGCCTTCCGCGCGCCAGAACGATTTCCAGATTATTAATTTTACGGAAATTACCGCACATTCGCAAAAAGCGTGACTGCAACTAAATTTTTATTGTATATTTAGTAAATCCCTTAAAAATATTTTATTTCAAATATTATTAAAGACTTACACTATTTCCGTGATTTTGTAAAGAATTAGCTTTTAGTGCAATAGAGAAAGGGGTAATTCAATATTCGTCTATCCGTTGTGTTTTCCAGCAGGAATACTAATACTTTTCTCGGGACTATTCTTTACTTGCACAAAACATGGTCACATTTTTGCTGGGGCCAGTACGTTGTTTTATCCGTCTTTTCGTTGAATTTGTGTTGAATTGGGAAGATAATGCCTTTATTTCGTCTGTTACAGACGTCCACTGAAGTAACCAATGGAAAGAAGCCGCGGATTCGATCCGACGGGACCTTGGAGCCACTCGGAGACATTAGCAGCTCCGAGGAGGCTATTGGGGCCGAGGACAATGAGCCAATCTATAAGGTGGGTCATGTTTTAGAGTTTTGTGCAACGAAAATAATATCGGGATTTTCTTTAAAGATCATAAAAAATTTAGCTGAAAAAGAATCATCGATTAATCGACGAAGTCTGAGAACGAAAAAAAAAACCAAGTGAAAATTTTTTTCAATGATATTTTAAAATAATTATTGAATTATTTTTTTTTAAAATACGGAAAATATTAATTTAGGAAATCTAAATAAATTCTATGAATTATGCTACTGGTTATAATTTTTAAATGATTTTATAATAATAAAAAATCAAGAGAAAATATGAAATATTTTCAACAAACAGAACTGCATCCGTTTTAATACATTTTTTGTTTATTGATTTTTTAAACAATTTATTTGATTTATTTTTTTTTAATATTTTTGAAAAATATAAATATTTTTTTCCACATAATACTTTAATTTTTTAAAATTAAATTTTGTATAAAAATTAATTTATTAAAATAAATTAAATTGATTTTTCCTTTGATTTCCTATGATAAATAAAAATTAATTTCTAAATTTTTAATGTTTCAATATATTTTATTAAAAATGAATTAAAAATAACTGTTAGGTTATGTCAAAAGTAATGTCGTTTTTAATTATTGATTTGTAATTAATTTCATAATTTGGATAAGAAGAAAAAAAACATGGCAAGCTATCAACTCGGAAGATCATTTACGAAATTGAATGCTTTACCAATTTAATAAAGGAAAAAATGCTTCAGTGGCGACAAGAACAATTAATGCCGTTTTATCCTGGAGCTCTGGATGTTGGAAAGTGTCAGAGATGGTTTGGAAAATATAAAGAATGCAATTTCGATCTTAAAAATGAAGAAAGATCTGATCGACCGTCAACCGTAGATGATGACAGTTTGCGCTTGATAGTAGAAGATAATCCAACAATGACCATGGATGACTTAAGAGCTGAAACAGACATAAATAGGAAGACAATCCATCGACATTAAATAGTAATGGGGAAAACAAGCAAAGCCGGTAGATGGGTTCCACATGATTTAAGCGAAAGCAACAAAATTCAAAGATTTTCCATTTGCAATTCGCTCCTATTGTGTCAAAAAACCTTTTCTGGATAGAGTTATCACGAGAGACAAAAAATGGGTGTTATACGACAATCCTAAAAGAAAAAGACAATGGCTTTCTCCTGGACAAACTTCAACATCGACTGCAAAACCTAACACTCATGTAAAAACGGTATGGTTATGCGCTTGGTGGTGTACAAAAGACATCCTTCACCATGAGTTATTAAAACCTGGTAATACAATTAATCCAGATACGTTCGTAGAACAACTAACTCGTTTAAATGCAAAAATCAAGGAGAAATTGCCTGCAATTGTAAATTGAAAAGTGGTTATATTGCACCAAGACAATACGAGACCACATACTTCAAAGAAGACGCTGTAAAAAATTAAGGAATTTAACTGGGATTTTCTGCCTCACCCACCGTATAGCCCAGATTTAGCGCCTTCAGATTATCATTTATTTAGGTCTGCAGCACTTTCTGGCAGGAAAAACATTTAACTAATTTGATGCTCTCAAAAATGTTCTTGACGAGTTTTTCGAACCAAAATCTGAAGACGTTTACAAATCAGACATGAAAAGTTGGTTTCACGGTGGGAAGAGTTTATTCAACGCGATGGAAACTCTGTTGTAGATTAAAATACTTGAATTTTGCAAGAAACTTAAAAATTATTTTTCAATAAAAAACAACATTACTTTTGACATGATTACAAATAAACTTGAAAAAAAGATGGCAATTTTTATTAGGTGTACAAGTATGAAATGCGGATTAAATTTTGAAAAGAAATACGTTAAAAACAAAAGAACGATAAAAAAAGCTTTATTCAAAATATGCTCCATTACTAATGATACATTTGTCCCATCTATATCTCAAATTGTGGATACCTCGCCAGTAAAAGTTTTCCTTTTTTTTCCATGAACCATTCATCGACCCATTTTGGCACATTTTCGTAAGAATCAAAGCGCTGCTGAGCAAGTGCGTGACCCATCGATGCAAACAAATGGTAATCTGGTGAATAAGCCGCATGAGGTAAAACTTCCCAATTCATTTCCTCTAACATGGCGCGAACCGGTTTTGATGTATGTGATGAAGCGTTGTCATGGAGAAGAATAACCTTGTGTTGCCTTTTGAGGTATTCAGGTCTTTTTTGAAATAGCGAACGGTTTAAATCGACCAACTGTTGTTTGTAACGTTCAGTATTCACCGTTTCACCTGGTTTTAATAGTTCATAATAAATTACACCCTTCTGGTCCAACCAAACGCAGAGCATTGTCTTTCTGCCAAAGCGATTTTGTCTGGCTGTCGATGTGGATGGCGTACCCGGGTCTACCCATGATCTTTTTCGTTTAGGATTATCAAAATAAATCCACTTTTCGTTCCCAGTAACGATGCGATGGAAAAATGACTTCTTTTTGTATCGTGCAAGCAAGATTTCACAAGTGGTTTTGCGACTCTCCTAAGAGTCGTAATTCAACGCATATATGTCTCCGGATTGTATCAATATCAACACTCAATGTATTACAACACTGAGTGTTTGGTTGTTTCACGAATGCCTTTATTCATTTGACTTAACGTAATAATGCAAAATATCTTATCTTGCGAGTCATTATCATTGTCGTGCACTGTACTCGTTCAACAACACGGTTTCGACTTCCCATTCCACTCACTCAACAGCTTTTATAATGCAACTCTACAGCAACTCTAATAGTTTTACCCTTGTCTTCCAAAGCAGTCATAGGTTTTGCATTTTAATTACTTCCAAATAGTTTATCAATTGTAAAAGAAACTTTTAATTGACATGGAATAGCCTTCCATTAATGTGTGGAGGTTAGCTCATGTATATCGCTGTCAAACTGATTGATTGGTTTGAGGGTGAAAGTGATTAAACTACAAAACGTTCATTTTGAGATATTTGAATAATAATTTATTTGAATTTTTGGGTTTTATTTTTATCGATCAAACATTGATTGCTGCAGAGATCCGTCATTGTTTCTGTTGTTCTCTCGAATGAAGCATCTGAAATTTCAGCAGTCGAGTCCTGACTGGACATTCAGTGAACTGTGTAGAATCACCCAGACCGCCTGGGAGAATATTCAGGCATCAGAGAATGAAGTAATTTTTCTTTAATTAGATGTATTTTGACGCTATCGATTATCTGTTTTCATTAAAATTTCAATCTAAACACAAAAAATGAGGATTTAGTTTTAACATCTTTGTAGTCTTCAATTATCTGTCTGTCTTCATGCGCCATTCAAGACCGCTATTGCTCACATCTGCTCTACAATAAACTTAAAATAACGAGGACAACCTATTTTTCAAACAATAGAACGCTGTTTATAATGTTTTATTTCATTTCAACATTTATATATCTAATATATCTAATTTTTGATTACTTATTTGACCTCTACAAATTAATGACTATTTTGATATTTCAATGGTGTGCGTAGCTGTGAGAAGATGAGAGTGCAGAGCTACCGCTCGTTTGGCGCGTCACAATATCGCTGTGATTGACGGATTATCGATTCATTCTCATTGGTGGTCGCATTTTCTCTTTACTAAGCCGACTTGCAAATTCTCTGAACAATTTCGATTAATCGATCAATAAATCTCTATCACTGGTTATTTTTGATCAATTAATTCTTTTAAAGCAAATTTGAAATTGACATTCACTACAATATGCGTTCACATGTGTTCAAATGTTAGCATTTATTCAAGATAGTTTTACCAATAAGGGGCTGTCCATAAATGGCATCACGCAATTTTAGCAGATTTCTAACCCTCCCCTCCCCCTCGTCACACTTCGTCACAAAATTCTGTCCCATCTCCCTCCCTCCTGCGCGACATCGTTTATGGACGGCCCTTAATCGTTTTTTTTATAAATTGAAAATTTAATTTATAATCCTGATTAAACTCAGACTTTTACATTTGTTAACCTTTAACCGGATAGAAGAGTCTTAAATTTACCGTACGTAAATCCAAATAAAAATACTAATTCAAATTCAATTTTTTAGCACTTTTTTTAACTAGTCATGAATTTTATTAAAAGAAAGTTCGAATTTTCAAGGATTTCTTATTTCAATTTTCAGCTTAAGAGTCCTTCGGACTCTTTTATTCGTTTATGTTACAAAAACCTTCTATCCTGTTACAGGTTAATATAATTTCTAATCAAATGTTTAATTTTAAGATTATATCATTATCGAGGCTTGACTTTTTTACTAAAAATTCGGTTTAAAAGAATTAAATACAGTCCACCCTCGGTTTTGGGGCAAAAATATCAAATTTTGCCTCAAAAACCAAAAAACACCCAAAAAATTAAAAAAAACATCGAAAAACTAAATAAAATTTATTCCAATTTTTAAAATAATCAGCTACTTTTTTCCCAAATTTAAATTCCTTCCTTAAAAAATTATTAAATTGCATTCTAAACTTGATGTATTCTTGTTGAACATCAAAAGGAATATATTCAATAACATTTTCCAATTCTTTAAGTTTTTCCTATCCCAGATATAGTTTATCATAACGAACTTTTTCACAAATTTCAGCTGTTCCGGTCTCATTCTCCAGCGGTTCTGATAAATTTTCTTCATAAACCTCAACAATAACGTCCTCTATATCTTCCTCAAGCATATGAATTTTCATATTTTGGTTGGTTTCTTCTTTTTTGGAAAATGCCTTTTTGAAACAATTA